>JABUQX010015877.1:0-59058 GCA_015478945.1 Trachelipus rathkii | reverse complement strand
TCTTCTCATTCTGAAATTCCAAGTTTGATAAAATTTTTAGTGATTCGCCACAAATTTCTGAAAATTTCCTCTTTGTTTTAATTTTTATTTGCCATATCCAATTCTAAATATTATTATTTACCCTAGGGTCATCTACTGCATCTCCCTTACTAAATCCATTAATACACATTCATTTAACATCTTAGCATTGGCAACCCCACCACGGCATCCCGGAACGTCTTAAGTCGAGAAGCAAAACGCTGTGGCAACCAGTACTGGACATTTCTCATCAGTGGTCCACCGGAGTTGAGAGAGCATCAGGATCCGACAGATTACTAATAAAGTTACGTAGACAAATCGATCTGGTTAAGTATTCTGGTCACTTATTTTTGAACCAGAGTCGGGAGTGAATACCGATTGATAATCAGTTTGTGATGACGCGTGTAATCCAATCACAGACATTAATATTGGAGTCACAGTATACTATTTTGGAAAGCTATATTATTCTAGAAAATATTGAATATTGGGGATTTATAAGATGTGTTGTGACTTAGCCCATACTAGAGAGTTACGAATTAGTTCTTGCCACTCTATCTTTAACTTATCTATTAATATATAGGTTCATCCGACGCTCACTTCCGAATTTCTGGTGATCTATGATATTAATGAAAATCAATATTATACTCGGGTGTTTTTCTCTCGACACCCTTCTCCCCACTAGAACCTCCTACAGGTAACCCTTGCGCGCTTGGCCTGCAGTACGCGTAATACCTCCGTCAGGCAACGTTATTAGCCTCTGGAGCCCGTGCCTAACAATAATATATATATTAGATATATAATACTAAAATATTAGTCCGTCATATATTATCGCATACTCATTAGGCGCATATATATATAATATATACTGCACATAACTAATCTAGACGATACGTATTAATCTATACTCCTATATACATGCCTAGATAAGATATGTAAACAGCGTATCTTATTAGTATAATTAAAGACCCTACAGATATACATATGAAAATGATACCTAGAGTACGTATAAACCATTGACTAGGACTAATAAAAATATCACATATAAGGCATAAATACTAAAGGAACTTTAATTTTTGTACTATGTATTATCGAAATAATACTCGATTAGTGTGACCTGGAATTCTATTAGATCACATAGAAGCAACAAAGTCATGGAATGGTGGATAGGGAGGGGCCGGGGTGAGGAGGCATGGGTTAGGGAAGAAAGGTTTGATTTTACTGATATTACTGATCTTTATGACTGTAAAATTCGGTAAACTTATTACCAACTTTTACTATGATAGTTATTTTCAAATGACCTTACCTTTTTATTGTTTAATGTTTTGGAATAAAACTGGCATAACTGTTTGCACAATTTTAGTTGGATCAGATTTATGATACTTTGGTAGGTCTATTTGATAATAATTTTATGTTTAACATATTACTAATGTATTTAATGTACTGAAAACTTTGTTTACGCTTAGTAGGCATTATATTCTGATTGAGTGTCTGTATCGATAATCGGATTCAATGGTCTTAATGCATTACTAAATTTTGCTAAATGTGTTACATGAGTGTCATGTGTTAAATGCAATTAAGCGTTAATATGTATAGAGATTACTCGCTTGAAAAAGTATGAATAGGATACGTTTTGCTCTCAATGTTAGTTACTTACTGTTATTAATTAAGTTTTGAACTTTGTTAATGTTAGACAGTTTATTCGTAGTGCTAAGGTTGGGCCAGGTTTGTCCTTGGTCACCCATTATGATTTTCTTAGGTTCATGTTACGCTATGTTAGTTTTTGATGTGAAAAACTTATTAAGTCTGTATCAGTTATATTTTCGTTAATCAATATGATAAATTAACCTAATGTTGTGATACAATTTATGATTAAAATTATAATTGACATATGACGTAAATTTAAAATTAGCATTGTTATGTTAGAGATTATGTCGATAGATAGGTGAAGGAACGGATCTGAGTCATTTGTATGGCGTATGTTTACGTTACAATGTTATGTGTAAGTGTCGATGGAACTTGTTAACGTTAAAGTGGTTTATTTCATGTTTAAGGCGTGGTTCAGGTGTTTGTCTTTGTGTATTATGATTCATAGTTTCAGCATGATTGCCGTAACCGTAAACTTTATTAATGTCGAAAACTTCTGTTACATTAGCATATATTCGTTTATCAGATGTAGGTAAAAGAATTAGTTTTTATGGTTGTTTAGTACAAGTAATGATACTTACGGAAATGTGACCTTGAATCAATAGAAGTCAATAGATTCAAATAGTAGTAGGTCAATGGTTATGCACTCGCTGTGCGGGCGGTGTGGTTATGGCCGGGTGTTGATATTTACTGATTTACTGATTTTAGGGTATGTAAAACATGATCAATTTTTATTTAAAAATTATATACATGAAATCGAATATTTATCAATGAGAATCAATTGTTAGATACATTAATAGATTTGATGGTTTGACAGGAGTGTAGTTTGGGTGGTTTGATTTACTGATTTAATGTGAAGGGTATGTGAAATAACAATATTTAGTAAATATATGACTTAGAATCAAAGATCAAGTAGAGTTCAATAGATCAGTAGTAATCAATAGATCATGAAGGGTTGAGAGGGCTGGGTTTGGAATTACTGATAATTACTTGAGATATTACTGCTTTAGGGTTATTTGTAATATAGCGTAGAATTTGTAAGTTATAAACTAATAAAAAGGGAATAAAGATTTTTTTGTGTCTACGTGTTATTTCATTTATTTATTTATTTATTTTAATTTATTTATTTATTTATTTTTGTATTTTTATTTTTATTTCTGCTATAGGTTTGGAAACAATCATTTTTGAAATCTACAGACTCGATAACATTATATAAGGACACTTCAAACATATGTTGTAATACGGAATGTTTTCATATTTAGCTCAAGCACCGCACCGGATCCGCCTGTTTTCGCGCGGATCGCGATGCGCCGACCCGGGGGCCCTGCTGACAACAACCCGCATCGACCATGAGGAGCCTCCAAACATACCATTATATTCGAACTCTATAGATCTTATAAATCACTTGATTTTTATAAATAAGAACCAATATATGTGATAATTATATTATAACCTTTATATTTACTATCCCACCACCGACGACCGTGAGCCAACACCAGGTGCCGTTGCCAAATCAAACTCTACAGATTCAGACTTCTTATTCTCCTTCTTCTATACTTATCAATAATCTTCAGGTCTTCAATCGATTATAATTAATTTGTTGATTTTAGGGGGGCTGCGTCCCCCCTGTACGGGGTTGACGCAGGGTACGATAATCTCGGCTACGACTAGATTACGTCAGGACTCCTTTCCACTTCTTACGTATACACGTTTATCCAATAATTTCCAGCCTCTACGATCAATTTGAATTTTTAGGGGCTTTTTTGTTACAGGGCGTGGAGAGTGTTTCCCCACCCCACCCTTTTACGACCTAGGGGGGGGGGGTGAGGGAACGCAGGGTACGTAAATCTCGTCTACGATCGAGTGAATACGCTTCATCACGCTCGACCAAACTCGTTCTTAAGGTGCATAATTCCCACGCTTTCGGAAACCACACATTAGGGTCGACAAGCGCATAATATTTTGTGTGTCGCTACGTGCAGGGAGGTTGTACTCCCCTATCATACATCTTGCGACTTTGAAAACTTCGTCGGGCGGCAGCCTAGTCGAGAGGCTTAATATTTCCTCAATAGATTATATTCCAGTTTTCAAATCCTATTAGATCTGAATCCTTCCTATCGAAAAAAAGGTGAGTGCGGTCGAAACTCCTGCATAACTACTGGTACTACATAATTCTTTCAGGCTGGACACTCTATAGTTCTTTAAAGTTGGGTACTAAATAGTTCTCTCATCTAGGTACTATATAGTTCTCTCAAGTTGGGTACTATATAGTTCTCTCAGGCTGGGTACTTTATAGTTCTTTCAAGTTGGGTACTATGTAGTTCTCACAAGTTAGGTATTATATAGTTCTTTCAGGCTGGGTACTATGTATATTTTAATTTTTTTTATAAAGGACAGTCAATACCTAAAGATTTAACATCAATAATGATGCCAATCAAAATTTGGAGCAACTCAGGTTTGTCAAAGTTTCTTTTCCCTTCTCAATCTACATTAACAAATAAAAATAAAACGGTCATGCCTAACTAATAACCATTTAAAGTCATATATTTATGCTAGTTCAACAATTATGGAGTAAAAAGTCCAATACTAAGATTACTAGTTAAATAAAATTATTAGCTTTAAATATATTAAAAAAAAACAAACAAAGTATTAAAATAGTGTATAAGACTTGCTCTTGTTTTTTTTTTTTAATTCAAACAATTTACATTTTTTGCTCCCTAACATTCTCTCTCTCTCTCTCTCTCTCTCTCTCTCTCTCTCTCTCTCTCTCTCTCTCTCTCTCTCTCTCTCTCTCTCCTTCTCTCTCTCTCTACAAATATATATATATATATATATATATATATAGGCATATTTATAAGATGTGACTCCACGGAGCAAAAATCAATAAAAAATGTAACTTAATTTCAATGATTTGAGGGTAAATACTTTAGTAAATACTGGATTTTCAAATGTAATTAAATTAATATTTAGAAGAATTAAAAAAAATGTTTGACATATAATTATTTTTTTGTGCTTCACACTATAGATAATCTTATAAAAATGAGTAGCTTTGGCCGTCGCTTTAGTGGCATATGTATTTCAGTTTAAGATTTATTGATAATGAATATACGTTGATAAGGTTTGTAGAAAACACCATGAACAATAATAACATTGAAATAATTGATATTTTATATATATTTATGTGATTGAATCGGGGTTGGGGCCTTCGGCCCCCCCCCTATATATCATCCCCCGCGTCCCCCGCATAGACGGGGTGCCCCGCTCGCAAAGCTTCGCGGAGTTTCCGGGGGGAGTTTTTTAAATAAAAATGAACCCAATAACATTATAATAATAAATTAAATAAATCAAAGTAATAAAATGAAACTGGAAAAAAAAAGAAATAAACCTTGATGAATTTTAATAATAATATTAATAATAGTTAATAATAAGTCAGAATAATAATAAAATAATATAATAATAATAATAATAAATAATAAAAATAATTGTTAATTTCTTAAAAATTAAAAATGCAAATAACGCTAATAAAATAATAGAAATTGCAGTAATAAAGAAAAGGCCCGAACACGAAATTCTTAGTGCGAAAAGATTTGATGTATCAATGGAGTCGAGACATCTTATAAATGTCCATTTATATATATTATATATATATATATATATATATATATATAAATATATATATATAACGGTATAATGGAAGATGGGGAGTTAGGGTGATTCTATTATATATAGGATAAGGATAGATATTAGGTATAGTATAGCTATTGAGAATAATATATATGATATAGATATATGTATATATAGTAATATATAGTAATGATACTATGATGGGTTCTTATATAGGATATATATAAAAGACGTATATAGCTATATTTATGTTATATATATGTATTATATGATAGTATGTAGTATAGGTAATTTCTTTAAAATATCTGAGAAGAATATTTATATGTAAATATGATGTATAATATATATATTTAAATATGTTAATTAATCAATTATATACCTATATAGGTATATAGTATATATATTGAGTATCACATGTTTATACATATAGGTTATAGGAATTTTTACAAGCTTTATGAGTAATAATTTTCTAAAATGGTTTTGAAGGTATAAAAGGAAAATTACTTAAATCCTATATAAACCCAAACTAAGTACAAGACTTGTTGCTACAATTTGAAAGTCTACAAGTTGTAAATAATATTTACAAAGGCATTTTTGAATTAAGAGATTCAGAAGGTTATAGATAATATTTGTCATAACATAATTAAAATAGAATATAGTATATAAATAGTATATATATAATATTAGTAGTACGAGTAAGATATATTAGCTATAGTATATAGGTATAGTAGAATTCAGCTACTGGTCCACCAAACTCCGTAGGCCTGTATATATTATATACTATTAGTAGGTGTAGTGTAGTACTAATGTATACGCGTGTATAGCTTACTATACTAAGGTATGAGTGATGTTGAGGCTATATATAGGTATAGCGGTAGTATATTAGGTCTACCATAGGTACAGGCAGGGCTAGGTGAGTATCATACATATAGACTATGTATATAGTGTAGGCGTAATATTTGACTATATACTATATGATAAATATATATACGGATAATATAGTAGTAGCTCACCTAAGTAGATAGTATAATTATAGTATGAGTACGAAATGAGATATGAGTAATTCAAAAGAGTTTGCCATGAGATTCTCAATTCTATCTAAGTTTATTCAACTGGGAAATTTATGTACTTAAACCATTAATACGTATTTATATAGATATATAATTAATATAGTAAGCGTAAGGTAGTAGAAGTAGTACTCTAGAGAGGGTAATAAGTTAAGAAATAGTGGCTAGGTAGTATGGAGAGCAGTATATATGGATAAATAGTATAAGTATAACTAGGTATATATATCCGACAAGTAGTAAGTATAAAGGTAAAAGGATTATAGTGAGATAGTATAAGTAAGAATATACAAGTAGTTAGTATACTATAAATTAGTATAAGTAGGATATCGCGACAAGGCTACTAGTGAGGGGTATAGGTATAGTAGTTACGCCGGGCTATAGGTGAAAGACTACATACCGGACCTAACCGCCCCCTCTCAATATGTGAGAACATACAGTATATAATAGTATGTGAATAGGGGTGGAGGAAATGATACGCTAACCGCTGGGAGCAATATAAAATAATTATATGGGTATTATAGTATATATGAAGAGTATTTCAAAGGTGTAAAGTAAATATATACTATGATAATTAATATAAATATATATATTATATATATATATGGTGTACATAGTATATAAATAATAAGTATATATATATATAGAATAGAGATAATATATATATGTATATAATATATATACATATATATAATATAGTATATAACTTAAGTATATTATATTATAGTAGTAATATTAAATAATAGAAAGATATACTAATTATTATATATATATATATAGCTTATAGGATCATATATAATTACACATTACATATATATTAGTATACTATATGAATATATGATATATATGTATATGTAATTTATGTTTATTTTTATATTATATAATATATAGGACTATAAGACCGTATATATATGATATAGTATGGACTCATCAAATGTCAAGTTATATGAAGATATATTATTCATAGCTATATAATAGGATTAAGAGTATATATTATAGAGTAGATATATAATATATTAATAGAGTTTTATGAGATAGTATATATTTAACAGATTGGTATAGTATGATACTAGGATATAGTATATATATATAAATATATTTAGAAGTTTGCATAAAAATATATATATAGATAATATATATATAAATATACTAGTATATATATTATATATATGTATATATGGATATTTTATATATATTAGATATATTATTATTATATACGGATGATTTGAATAATTAATTAGATTAATATATATATAAATATATATAATATAATATATTATATAGTATTATTTATATATATATATTTTATATATATATAGTATATATAGTATTATATTAATATATATGATATATAGTATATAATATAGTATATAATATATATTGAAATATTAAATATAATATGAATAATATATATATTATATGATAGTATATATATGTATATATATATATATAATATATATATATAATTATAGTATAGATATATATCATATAAGTATATATATATAGTTAATAACATTATATAGATATATAATATAGATAATATATAATATTACTATATATATATTATATAACGTATATATAATATATATATGAAGTATACATATATATAGTGATATAGTAGTACTATATATTGATATAGTAGTAGATATATATATATAGATGAAGGGGCGTATACCCAGATATACGCTATACCGATATATATAGTAGGCTAAATATAGCTTAACCCACTTTATGATTAGTATATATATATATAGATATTCTATATATATATGGTAGAACTATATAATAGTATAGGTATATATATAGTATATATAGTATATAGTAGTATTAAGTAAGAGGATAGGGGTAGGTATAGGTAAGATAGTATATGGAGAGAGTAATAGGTAATCGTATATATATAATATATATAGAATATATATATATATGATATATGATAGATATATATAAATAAATATTAGGAATAAGTAATATATGTATATATAGAAGATATATATTAATATATGTATATATAATATATATAATATGTATATAATATATATGATATATAAATATATATATATAGTAAATATACTGTTATACTATTATATATTATATTATATATGTTTATAATATATAGTATATTATGCAAAGGGATGGTCACTTTCCACGTCTGTTGTCCAATTCTATATGTCAAGTATTCCAGATTAGGGCATCTATGTGAAAGAAGAAATGTGATTATAAGACACATACATGGGGTATCTAACCCGGGATATGTGTACACGATCAGAATCCGGAAATCCCTCTATTGGTCGTTGACGTTAAATTAGAGAATTTGTGTGCGTTGTAGTTGGTAAGTGTGTTTCTTCCTTTGTCTATGTCTATAATATTTTTGTTGTGGTAATTAAAAGGTAGTTGCATGAAGCATTTTTGTTGTTAGCACAGACGGTCTGAACTGTGCCAAATATCAATATTTCAGGCTTTCTCTTAAACCAGAAAGAATTGAAAATAATTTCCACAATGGGAATTAAAAAGGATGCCTTTATCTTGTTAATTTATAAAATTTGGCTTATATACCCTAATATTTATTTTTCAATATGGTTAACTTGTTCTGCCAGGTTATTGGGAGAAAAATCACAAATAATCCGGGAATTCGGACAAAGGTTTTTCAGTTTTTAAAGGAAATCAAAATAAGACACATTTGTTAATCAGTGATGCAAATCTAGAGTCGAGTCATTCTGTTTTGGAAGGCAAAAGTTGGCAGGTACAGTAAACAGTGATCAAATTATAAAGATCAAATTAATAAAATATAAGATTTTCCCTGATTTTCATAAAACTTACGACGAAAATTTAAAATTATTTGGGAAGATTGAAAACGTAAAAAAAACAAGAGAAATACACTCTACCTAAAAAAATCAATTTCTCATAATTTGTACTATTTGAAAAAAACTGTCAATGGCGAGAAAAATAGTCAAAGGAGGTATAGCGAACCCAGGGCGTAAATTTTCTCTGAGCTCTATTAATAGTGTGATGAATATATGAGTCTGTAATGAGTGGTGAACGCTAAAGAATAAGCTCCTTAGTTGAAATGTGGGTCACTGGGAAAAAGGTATGTAGGTCTGTGCGGCTAAAATTGAATATTATATTTAGGGGAAAGAAGGAATAGTGCTCCTAAAAGAAATGAATATGAATATTAGGCATATGCATTGTTAGAGTACGTTTACATGACATCCTTTGTTCAATGATTGGCCCCCCTTTGCTGGTGGATATATTCGCACATTCTGCAGATAGTACACTGTAGCAGGGGCTCTCTGTAGGTGAAGAATAGTAGGTAGTAGAGTAATATTATAAGCTTTATATACTTATAATATATTATATAATACTTAAATCAATTTAGAGTATGATAAGTACTTATATATACCGTATATAGAGTGATATATATATATATATATACTATATATATATATACTATATCATAGGTATACTATATATACTACATATATATATATATGATGATATAGATATATATAACTAATATTATAAATATATATGTATTAAGATGTACCTATAAATATATATATCTAGTAGTATTAATATACATATATATAGTCATAATAATACTATTACAAATACCGATATAATACACTTAACTCAGTTAATTAATATATATACTATTAAAAAATACTACTATGTAATCTACCTATTATACTATCCCATATATACATACTCAAATAAATATAGTACTATGATACAATATATATATATATACTACTAGATATTAATAACCAAACTATACTATACATCACCACCACCAACGTTATTCCCATATATTAAATATATTTTAATAGCTATATATTGTCTAACCCTATATAATATATATAATATATTACTATACAGATATCATAGTACTATAGTCCATAATATATATATATATATTTATATATATTACACACAAACACACAACAACCACACACACCACCACACCACACACACACCGCAAACACACCACACACACACCCAAACAAAACACACACCACCACACACTCCGCACACACCACACACACCACACACACCCACACACACACCAACACACACAACATAAAATAATATTACTGACGGCATTATTTAAATATATACAGTATATCCATGTGCTGGTCAGAAAGAACTTCAGCAGCTTACGTTCTGGGTGTTATAGGATTAGACTGAGAGAACAGTGGTAGTTTGATTTTGGACCGAATACTATTTAGCTTTGTTATAGGAATACTTGGACCTGGTCCTGACCTAAGTAAGCGATCTTATGACTTTCAGCAAAACAGTATAAAACGCCTGGGTGCATGGAATATTAGAGGAATAAATGACGAAGAAAAGGGGAGTTGGGCGATTGATACATTTAGAAAGTGTAAATAATTTATTTACTGTAACTGAAACAAAGATAGAAGGAAGTGATGAAAACGAAAAGTATGTGGTGAAATGTGTGTGATTGAATGGAGAGGAATGACAGAGGGAGATGAGTTGCTATTCTGATGAGTAACTTGTTGCACAGATCTATTGTGGATTTTTTTGTGTAAGTTTAGAAAACTAATGGGAATATGTAAGTTTGAAAAGGTCAAGTTATATGTTGTTGTAAAATATGGTCCCATCTCAGGGTGCTGTTGAGAGAGTGTGACTTTCTTGGATAAACTGACGATGTTTTAAACGTGTTGTTGAGTAGGGACTTCAGTTTAACTGGGCTGGGTGACTTAAATTGTTGGATAAGTGATTGAAAAAGGGATGGAAGAATAATTGCCCTTAGAATTCTGGGCGAAAATAAAAGGATGGTAGGAAGGTGACTAATTTGTAAGTGGAGAGGGGTACGTTTGCAAGTAATTCGTTATTTGAGTATAAGAGGGATCCTAGTAACGAGGTCTGGTATAGGGCTAGAGATGGTTATGTCGAAGTGAAAAGTACGATTGATTTTGTGTTGGCGAAGCAGGATATTTTAAAGAATGTCAGGATGTTTAAGATCATTAAAGCGCCAGTGTTAGGGATGGGGGATATCACTATTCGTATGTGTATTGTTACTGTAAAATTAAGTTCAGCTGGTGGCCATGCAAATGGAGACGGAAAGAAAAACGAGGAAGGGAAGTGGAAAAAGATTTGTGGTGGAAAGTTAGAGAAAGCAGAGGTAATATGTCGCAGCGCATTGAAGTTAGATGAATGTGAACAAAATGATTGAACAAATCTTGAGGAAAATTAAGAATGCTGAAATGGTTTATCAGTGCAAGAGAAGTATAAGTGTGTGCTGAAGTAGGGAGTGAGAGTAACAATAACTTAGTGGCCTTGAAATTAGAGATAATTGCAAGCAGTGTAAAAAGCAAAGAATGAAAGGACCCCGAAGGAAATGTTCGACGCAAGCCAAGTCGAGGTTTCCGAAAGAAAGGAAAGAGCCTGGCTAAGGTGTAGGAAAAAGGAAGGACCGACCCTAGCTTACGTCGAAAGAAGAAAAGATGTAATGAAGAGCTTGGAGGAGGATGAATGGAAACTTATAAAGGAAATAGGAAACTGTTCTGGGGAAGGGAATTACGAACGACAAACAAGGAGAGCGAATGGGAAGAATTTTCAGTAGAATTCGAGAAAAGAGATGGTGTTTTTCGTTGACTAACAAAAGTAGATGTCAGGAGAGTGTGGAGGGACTTCGAAAAAAACTACATAACTCGGCCTTAAAGATGTGACGGTGAATGTTTGTCAAAAATCCAAAAAATATAGGTAGATGTTTATGGGGATTAGGTAATTAATAGAGAAGAGGTAATAGATAAAGTGAGAAAGTTGAAAATGGTAGATGTGGAATATAGTGGAATTCCTCGTTTCTGGATGGGCGTGTAGGTCTGAATAGTAAAGAGGATAAGAGAGATAGAGGGGATCTGAGAAACTGATAGGGGAATTACTTTTACGAGTGTAGTAAGAAGAATATGCGGAAGGAATTTGGAATGAAAAAGTACGTGCGAGCAACCTGAGGGCTGATATCTTGAAAAACAAGATGCATTTTGCAAGTAGTAAGTATAATGTACATTAATGTTAATTGAAAGAAAAGGTATTGAAGAAGAGGGTAAACAAAGTTGAATTTAAGTTTCATGGATTTGCTGCAGGCGCATGATTTTTATTTAGTATTTTTTGGTTTTAGTAGATAGTTTTCTGCAACGGAATCAAAACCTGTTTGTCGATCCAGTGCAAGGTTATGTGTGCTTAATAAATGATGTAGGAGTGTGATATGTTTAATATTTAATAGTGCGGGTGCTGTTTTGGTCTCCGTTGTGGCAGGCGGTTCTTCGTTTCTGTGCTCCCTTGCCATATATGAAATAATGGATAAGAGCCGGTGAGAAAGAATTTAAGGTAGAGAAGGCCAGAGGAGGATGGTTATCTGCCCATGGAGAGTGGGAAGAGAGGTGGTAGGGTTGCGCAATGGGCATTATTGTAAAGTGATGCATTTGGGTATTTTGTGCGCGAATATGAAGAAAGTTGAGTGGATTTAATTAGGAGGCTTCGGTAAGGTTGTTTAAAAGGAAGGGGTTGCAAAGTGCAACGTGTTGATAACCGGTGGGAATGGTAGTGTGGTGGAAGAGATGGTCCGCTCAGTGGTGAAATCATGTGTGAATTGTGAGCATGTCCCGTAGAACACTTATTATGAGTTAAATAGTTATTGCGTAGGTGTGATAAAATGGAAACCGGATGCATTGTCAGTTGGTCTGGGTAAAGTCTGGTATAAACTAGTGGGGAGGAATGGACTGTGTGCAATTAAATTATAGTAAATGCCATGTGAGATCAAAGTCTTAGCCCTATAGAGTTTTCTGCCATTGATGTTATGTTGGACGCTGGTGTGTTAATTGTATACAGACATGTACGCTCGTTTACGTACACGTGTACACAATATCCATGAGTTTATTCTGTATCTGTTGGTATGGTTGTTTCTTAGGGGATTCGGTGCTAATTCAAACAATAATTGAAATAATAATGAGGAGAAGAAAATATTTAGGGAGGTCTGTAGGTATGAGAAGGGATGTAAAAGAAAAGTATTACATGAGAGTGTATTTAAATGGTCGGGCGTCATATGGAAAGATATCAGCCATGGAGTAGGTCTGCCTTGATAAGCTGATTTATTGTCCCTTTTACTTCTTATGAAGTCTCATTAAGAGTCCATTTTAAGCGGATCTTTGCAGACATTTGCAAGTAAATCTCGAATGTGGGTGTTGAAACTGAAGATAAATAGGTTTCGGGGGGGGTTAAATAATACCTATATATAACTATAAAATCGAATAATAATAAATAAATCGCATTCAATAAGTAATAATAATAATCAATAATAATTAAATAATATAATAATAATCATATTTAATAATAATCAGTAGTAATAATATACATAATAATAATAATATGATAATTAATAATAATAAAATATATATAATAATAATATAATTAATAATAATAATAATAATAATAATGAATAATACATAATAATATATATAATATATTATATAATAAAATTTAATTAATAATGAATATTTATAATAATAATATATAATTATTAATTATTTAATTATAATTTATATTATAATTAGAATATGTTATTTATATTATAATTATAATTATAATTATAATAATTATGAGATTATAATTAAAGGTGTTAATAATTAAATATTAATAAGTAATAATAATAATTAAAAAACATAAATAAATAATTAAATAATATAATATAATTAAAATAATAATAATTAATTAATAATAATAATGAATAGATGAATAATAAAATTAATAGATAATTGAATTAATTAATAATAATGATATCAATCATAATAATAGATAATAATAATAATAAAAAAAAAAATAATAATAAAAATAAAGAATAATAATAAAAAGATAATAATAATAAATAATAATTAAAATAATATAATAATAATAATAATAATAATAATATAATAAATAATATAATATATTATATATATATAATATAATTTAATATAATTAATAATAATAATATATAACTTAATATTTATTTTGTTATTGTTCTTTAGATTAATATTCTACCTTTACTTGTTATTTATTATTATTATTTTTATTATTATTATTATTATTATGATTTTTAGTCTTATTATATTATGATATTTATGTTATTATATTTTTATTATTATTGATGATATTATTATATTTAATTATTAAATTATTATTATTTATTATTATTATTATTTATATGTCATTATTATTATTATTATTATTATTATTATTACTTATATTATTATTCATTGTATTTGATGTTTATTATTATTATTTATGATGTATTATTATTCATTGATTATTATTATTATTTATTTTTATCATTAAATAATGAATCCTCTTATTAGAAAAAATTTTGTAATATTTTTTAAATAAAATTTTAAGAGTATAATATAATATAATAATGATAATAATCAATAATAATAAATTATTTTCAGTACGAAAATCATTGACTTGTAAGTATTATAATAATAATATATAATATATAATAAAATGAATTTAATAATAATAATGACTAATATAATAATATATAATAATAATAATAATAATAATAATAATAATAATATAATTAATATTGTATAGATAATTAAATAATATGCAAAAAATTTAAAGCTGCTATTAGATATTCTATTAATATCATTGATCCTATGTATAATATTTAAAATAATGTCCCAAATAAAAGATACTGAGGAAAATAAAATTACTGTTCAAGTTTCTGGTTTCTGATGGAAGAGTAAATTGTTTTTTCCTTTATCTCTGCTCTTGATAATGGTCGACGTAGGAATGTATATCTTGTTCTAATTTTTTCTGCAATTTATATATCTTCTAAAATTGAATCGACATGAGGGTAAGTAATAATAATAATGAAATGATATATTTATCACTGTTTTTCAAAATATATGTAAAGATAAACTGGTACCTTAAACAGTCCAATGTTGCATACAAATAGCTGCTCTGCAGATGTTTTGTCTAAAGATCTATTTTCTTTTTAATTAAACGGTTGAGATGCAAACGAGAGCCGACTTGTAGAAACCTGTGCGCCAATATGGTTGATCACACTGTCTCAATATCATATGCGGGCAATAATTTCCCCTTAATTTGTATATATTTATCGTTGGCGATCCAGTTGATATCCTTTGCAGGAGGTTAGAATATGGGTAAGGGATTTCTCCATAAAGTACACAGGTCTAATTACCAAGACGAAAACTTAGTAATATGAATAATAATAATAATAAATAATAATTTAATAATATAATAATAAAATTAAAAATAATAATAATATAATAATAATAATAATAATAATAATAATAATAATAATAATAAATAATGAATAATAATATTAATAATAATAATAATAATTGACTCAATAAATAATAAATATAATAATAATAATAATATTATAGATAATAATTCATAATACATAATAATAATAATAATAATTAATAAAATAATAAAATACCATAATGGAATAATAATAATAATAATACATAATAATAAATTAAATAAATATTAATAATATAATAATAATAATAATAATATTAATATTAATGCTTTTATAATCAATACAAAAATAATAATCATAATGAGTTATAATGTTATAATTTATAACTGTATAAATTAGATTTAATAATCTATAAATTTATAATTATAATTGATTAATAATAATTATAATATAAATAATAAATGATAATATAATAATTACATAATATAATAATAATAATAATATAATAATAATATAATAATAAATAATTCAATTAATAATATAATATAATAATGAATAATGAATAATAATAATCAATAATATTAATAATAATAATAATAAAACAATAATAGAAAAATAATATAATAATAATATTATGTTTATGATCCCTAATGCAAATATCTTTAAACACATGATTCATCAGATGCATTATAATTAAGTGAAGCATTTTTATTCAAGTTTTAAACAATACAATAAACTAAACTCAAAAGAAAATTATATAATATGTAAGCCCGCTTCCCCGTTTAGAAGTAAATTTTTTTTTTTTTTTTTTTTGCATTATTTTTATAAAATAATAAAATTTGAAAATATCAAATTTTTTTTAAATCTGTAATTCTCAAATTACGTCTAGTAACAGTTGTTGTTTGCTGATTATGGGAGTTCTTTAGAACGTGCGGTACTTTCAATTTTTAGCTTTATTCACTAAAAATACTGGTTAGAATTTAAATTTAACCTCTTTTATTGAGTGCTGACCTAATATATTTAATTTCGTTCCTAAAAATATTGGAAGGAACTCTTGACATTAAACATAATCGGATGAATGGAAAGAAAATATTCATTATTAATTCTTTTTTGGAAGGATCTATCAGAATGTAAAATTAAAAATCACACACTCGTTTTAAAAACCACTTTTTGTAAGTATGTTATAACCTTTGATGGTGGTTTCCGAGTAATGATGTGAGATTCAAAATCTTAATCGAAGATGCGTTAAAAGTACCTACTGTTACTATCAATTTAAAATACAGTTGACCCAAGCTTTTATAAAGTTGAGAATCTTCACAGCCACGATTTGTAATTTTGGTTGGAAAACTGTATAATAGTATGTCAAAGTGGTAAGTATTATACAAAATTAGCTTATAAAATATAACTGTTTTTTTTGCAAGAACGACCTAGGCGGCTAAGCAAGACTTTCTTATTTCTGCTCCCGAGTATGTTGCCTTGTAAATTTTCAGAGTACGCCTCGTTATATATTTCAACAAAGGATCAGATAGACTTTCATAATGTGGGGACGATTAGTTGTCCCTATGTACCCTTCATGTTGGTGGTCGTTTCAATCAGTGCGTGCATATATTTGATGTCACTTAAAGCATAGTATACCTTCGGTGTGAACACTAGCTTGAGAAAAAGAACTGAAGGGAAAGTAGGTCTAATGCTCCATTAAAACACAGTTCTTAAATAATTTTTGTACTAGTGTGATGTCTATTATGTACACCTCACAAGGGCTAAACATAGTTTAATTTTTTTTTATTATTTTGAGTACAGGACTGGTTTGACAAACTGCAGTTAGCTTGTTTAGATCATGAAGTCCTTTCAAGGTGGCACCTATGGGTGTGGATGCCTATGAGTAGAAGGGATGTATGCACGCATGCTGCATAATTATGTAAATAATTTTTGTATACTCAAAAGCTGATTTTATCTCGTTGTTCTGGAAACATTGTTCACATTTTGACCACAATTTCACCGTAAAAAGGCGGACTCTAAAAACGATCTGGAATAATAAGGTGGATTTGATCTAGAGCCAATATAGGTGCAATCTTTCCAAGTTATAAAAGTCTCTGCAACCATTCGATAAAACTTTGCGATGCCCCCCCCGTTGAATATGAAGAAACGCTACGCAAAACGGCGAGTTTATTACCGAACATTATTTTATCTGTGTTACAGATGGGTCAACACTAGGGCATAGTTGAACGACATTAGGTGTTAGAAGGTAACCACTCAATTATCATGTCTCACAAGGTGTCATTTAGCGGGTACATAATCTACTGCAGCCTGGTAGACCACTAATTCTTAAGGTTTTTAAATGATTTTGGGAATAATGTGTATAAAACGGAATATAGGCAATAAGTTCCTTCCATTTTTTATGAAGTCGGCCTTACGAGAGAATAATTGGCGTGTGATAGAAGGTAAACTCCTCGGAAACAATGATTTTTTAGAATGACTCGAGACAAGCCAGCGCATAGGTGAATTTTTTCCTCTTTCAACGTGTGGTTTAAATAAGTTATATAAGACAATTTAGGTAGTTATGTTTGCTCCAATTTGAAAAAGAGCACTCGTCATATCGCCGAGATATTTGTAACCCGTATAACTAATTTTAGTTACTTTATTAATCGGTGTTCAGGGCAAGTCGCAACATCCCTGAGAACTGTACTGAAAAGCCGCTTTAATGAAGTGATATTTTGAAACTGGGTCCGCACTTACGCCTCTATTACCAATTCATGTTTTAAAAGCTCCCTAAAACGAAGCAAAATGACTCAATAGTAGTTTTGATAGAAATAATTTACAAAAAATCAAGGGAAAATTGTCATAACACGCATACTCTGCAATACATTGAATTCTTTACAGAATATAGATATAAGAAATTACACTTCATAAAACGTCTGTTGCCCTCGGAGTGGCCGCCGCCCCCTATCTCTCGGCTCGGCGGCGCTGGAGTCTCCTGGCGCTGCATATAACTCTGTTGCGAACGAGATTAATAAAATAATGCCCTCATTAGCAGCACTATTTATGAAACACTTGAGTTAAAAGTTCACGAAGAGATAACGAGTATAAAACACTGCTAAGTCAAACCTTTCGTAGTACAATCCACCTTAACAGGTTAGGAGGCCTCGATAAATCGGAAACTCATTCTTGTGCACTTCACTCTAATGACGAACCGGCAGATTATTATAGAACACATCGATTCATAATAAGAAATGTTGCATTACTCTTTTAATGTTCCGTACTATGTATTAAACATAATGTCTTTTCAATTTTTGATACTAAAAGTAATTCAAACTTGATTGATGTAGTTCATCTACATTTATGTTGATGTTTCTGCTATATATATATATTCTATATATTTTTATATAGCTAACCTGTTTACTTCTGAGATATCGCATCTCTCAGGTATTAATTTCCTCACGTTTAATAGTAGTTTAACCCCTAACTAGTTACTCCCGCATTTTTTATATATATTTATATTGTATATACCTCTAAGTTCATTCTTATTCAGTTAGTGGTCCACACTATTCTATAGTTTAAGTGTTGTGCTTGTCTATACGGCTATAGGTACTGATATCCTTCACGCTGCTATAGCGTATTACTGCTTATCTACTATCCACTATACGTTACCTTCTACTACTCGGTACGGTTTGGTACGGTTCAGTGTATATATAAGATAACCTTAGTCGTGAGCGGCAGTTATCGTACATCTGGGTCTATCTATGGCATCTTTTTCCCCAGTTACTACGATACTATTTTTGTGCTCTATCTACTATGCTACTATATATATATTGTTTAGGTGTTTTAATTTACTTGGTATCACTTCGTAGTTCTATGGTGCGGCTCTTTGTCGGGTATTTGTAGTGATCATAATTCTCTTTAATCTACTTGTCGCTCATGGGTTTGCTTCTGATCCAACCTTTTTGTATATTTAGTGATATGGGTATATATTTGCGTGCTCTTCATTTATTTTATTCACGTGTATCTCTGGTGACCCACCTTCCTCTAGTCGTAGTAGGTATAGTAGGCTATATAGTATATATATATAGTAGTGATTTTTGGAATATATATACTGTGAATTACCCTCTTCTACTACAATGATAGCTTTGCTTTTGCGGCCTCGGAGTCGCGTACTATTATGCCTATTATCCTCCCCACTTCTCTCATTTCATTACTCGGTCGTCCCTAGGTGATTCTACGTTATGTACTTTACTAATGTATATCGTGCTATTACAATAGTTACTATTACCTATTATTTAGCGTTTTTCATATCTGCTATATATACCTACGAGTGGTTGCTATACTACGCTATTCACAGCAGGATCCTAATATTTGATGTACACTCCAATTCCTCTCCGTTCATCTGTTCATACTATAAGAATGAATTTCAGATTGCTTTTTATGACTAATTATGAAGTATCAAGTTACGGGTTACATTTTATGGCTCATCTTAGTCCCTAGTCAGTGTGACCTACGTACCTTATCACTTTCTAATCGCTTATTTTATTGTACTGTATTTGAGTTACTTTTATTGCTCTCCATTTTGGATTAGTCTATATTCATCATGCCTACTATTGGTTACGGCTGTATCTATGTATACCCTGCTTATTCTTTGTGTACTTCAGCATACCTACTCACGGTTTGGCCATTATCATATTATATCTTTTTATTGTATACTTTCCTACTATCATACGGTATATACGGGTACTATGCTACGTAGTGTAGTATACTATTCCCGGCTCTTTATTAAGTCCCTATATCATTTCGGACTCGCCTATATTTATTTTACGTGACCTTATCCTCATATGAGCATTACAGGTATATAGGGGTATCGCTGGTAGTTATAGTTGTATAGCCTTATACGTGCATTCGCTCTTGATCTGCATTATTAGTGAGAGAGAATTGTGGTTCAATTTTTTAGACTCTAAGTTTGAAATATATTAGAGTTACTAAGTATACTAGTGCAAGGTCTCATCAGGTTAACTATGTTATATATAGTATATTTAACTACTTTATATCTCTTATTTTCTATCTCTATGTTATTCTTTATACTCTATCTTTTCACCCTAATTTATATCTACCGTATTTCATCTTTAGGTGAGTGCGTTCCTCGACGATCCCGTCCTTGCCCACATCTCTTATCTTATATACATACTCCTTACTATACTCATTATAATAGCTAACGCTCATGCTGTATCATATTACTACACCGTGTTTCCCTCCTTGTTATGTTGTTATTTATCTATAGTTTGGAGAATTGGTACTTAATACTTATCTCTCATTACTTTTCACTACTCACTGGATCATTCTCGCCCGTGCGCATACTTTAATCGGTCCTATTTCCATTTAGCTCATGTTTATTATATACTTTGCGATGTAGGTATATTATATATATAATCCCTATTATGCTAAATCTTCTTCTTGTACTATATAGTGAGTTATTATCTAAGAGTGCTTGTATTCTTATAGTTCATGATTGACTAGTCTGATGCTATTTTCATAGGGTTTACTCCTAGTTTTTATACTAAACTGTAAAAATACTATTATGGTTACGTTTTAGTCCCTTATTCGTGGCGTGTCGGGCTTGCATATCTATAGATACGTGTAACTGCGATGGGAACGTGCGCACGGGCCACTTCATATAAGAGGCCGGGGCGACTTGCTCACTACGGATTCATCTAAGTGAGGGATGGACTACACGCCCGTAAGCCAACATTTAATGGTAAGTAGACCTCCTGGAGGTTGTCGGCCTAACCGGCCCTCCGGTCCTACACCTCGGGCCGCTACCCCCACGTTAAAAAGGTGCAGTATGAGAGTGGTATTCACTGAGTATCACCATTCAACTCTGACATGGATATAACTGTCCCCTACTCGTATGATTACCTTACGTTCGTCGATCATATAGTCATACCGGCTCCCCCTACTGACCGTACCAGGCTGCCCCTACTGATACGTATGGACCGCTCTGTTGATACCTGTAGACATCAACTCTAGTTGACCTGTATATATGTTATGATGTGACTATTATATGTTATATATAATATACTACTACTATATGAAGCCTACTGATACCTGATACTCCTAGCCCTATGGTACAGTGAGGCGTGCCGCCTGGTACACCTTGATCAGTCCATACTGGGGGTACAGGGCCTCCTAGTATATCTATATAGGGTAGCTCCTCCCTAGTACCGACCCGTTTCTCCCGTATTACTAAGCGTATATTATAATTAATATGGTGGGTCAGTGACGGTAGTGGGTGTAATGGTAGTCACTAGTCCCCCGTAGCTAAGTACGTGATGATATACGTATGGCTTAATATAATTACTATAGGGATATATCGAATAGCGAGATCTTCAATCTATGACTTAGTAGTCCTACTGAGTTTCATCGTATGGGGGGGTACTGTATGGTCAGGTATGTACCAATCACTGACCGGTATCAGGTATATAATAAGAGAGTAAAGAATTACGTGCGCTCGACTTGGAGCCTTGGAACTATCGCGCATGTGCGCGTCGCCAGGCGACAGATCATGCCCGGGCGTGTATACAAGCTGACTGATATCCTCCCAGCCAAGATATATATGAGACTGTGCCTGGGTGACTCAATGACACGTTATAGAAGGATGACCCCGGAGTTTCCGTCCCAAGGGGCGAACAATACACCAGGTGCACTGAAGGGCCCTGTTCCTACTGCTCTGCGGTATTTTGTATATAATTTTAGATACGCGTAAGAAATGATTGCGATGGAATCAAGGTCCGCCAATGGGATAGCTATGACAGATGCTACAAGTAAAGCGTGTGAGACAGGCATCACTACCTAGAGTCAACGGGTAGAAGAATAGGATCTTGCTCTCCTGGGGGACTTGATCCACCGGCAGTGTGCGTCGTGTAGAGATGGACGGCCAATGATGAACCGTTGCTCTATGATCACACCTGAGCCCTATCCTCCAAGCTCCCAAAAAAACTTCGGGATCAAAGACAGACAGTTATAACAATGCGACTGAGACGAGGTTTCCGTCAGAGGCTGATCATCACCAGTGCTCCAGTGCCGTGTCCGTATTCTCTGGCGTTGGTCTGCGCGTTTATATGTTTTAAGATGCCTCTAGATATATCTGCCATCAATAATCGGTGCAAAGTTAGTGATGAGTGTGGCAATGGGTTTGATGTAGTGATATGGTCCTGCGCGTTAGTCGGGAGCTCCGGTTGCTTCTTAACTGTTCCTGAATTCTCATAGTTTGACTTGGGAGCAGTAGTGCCTGGCAGGTCTGGTCTCCTATTGGCGACCGGAGGCTCATAGTGTGGTCCTCACTCAGAGCGCACATCATTTGCGTGTGGTTTCAATCCCCATGGAGATGGCAGTTAATGCTTACTCCTTACTGTTTATAATGGTGCTGGTTTCTTATAAGCGATGGCTTATGAAAGGCGGGTCTGCGGGGGTGGAGAGATTATGCGGAATATTGAAACATGCTAAAGGAAGCATGGAAATTAACGAGAGGTAGGACAGGCACTGGGACACCTGGGTGATGTGTCGCTTGACGGGGGAACGTGGGTTGCTTTGTATTCAGATCTGGGTCTTGAATGGTCCAGATGTTTTGTCTGGGGCTCCTGAGAGCGATAGCCCTGCAGTGTGCGGTGGTATCAGTGCCACCGTGGGCTAGTATTGTCCTCTACGGGTCGGATATGGGTGGGCGGTGGTTCAATCCCAGAGGAAGTGGCACGTGAGATTCGTGGGTATGCCTTCCTTCTGGTCGGGGGATGTATAGTGTTGCTTCCTAACATCTGCGTATATTATCTGGATTATTGATGCAAATTTCGAACATCGCTAGGGATATTATGAATCGTATTATGTCATATATAGTGATCATGAGTGGTATTACTAGGTACAGGGTAGGTGCATATCGGGATAGGTTACTATTATAGGTATGAGTATATAGTATATGTATATGGGGGTGTGTAATGTAGGTATAGAGTAGATATGTGAGCTATGAGGTGATATATATAAGGGTAGTGGTATGATAGTGAGTATTTAGTGCTAAGATAGTATAGTAGTGATAGTATAGCGATATATAGTATCATAGTGATAGTTATATTTCATATATCGTGATCTTATAGACGGTAGTGCTACCCGTGGATATACTAGATTAGTACGGGTATTATTAAGGTAGGTGAGTAACTGAGTGGGTATATTACTGATAGGTCATCATATAGATATATTGCGTGCAGTTGATCTGGCTACCAGGAACGTCTGGTAAGCTGGTGGAAACTCGGTTGTTCAGACTGTTCTGACCGACAGATTCTCGTGCGCACGCGGTCGTGCGGCCTTTTGCATAGGGCATACCGTGACCTCTTCAGCGTCCTCCTATCGCCAGTCTCTGCTCTCAATGGCCGGGTCGCCGTCCACCGATCATCACTCTACTCTGGCTTGTCTTGGGTTGACCTACACTGCGATGCTTCGCATCTGGCCTCCGATCCTGTAGGGTTACCTCTTCGGGTACTCATGATCCTCATCGATCCTCATCATATACCGTAGCGCATCGTAGCTGTCCTTTCAGATTAAAGACCCAGTACACTCTCCACCCGCCAGCTGCCTCTCGGGGTGTTATATCGACCATTGCGTGCGAGGTTCTACTCCCTTCCATCGAACACTTCGCCTTCTAGTGTGAGATTCGTATCACCCTCATTTGCACCGGCACGGGCTCGTGTTCGTACTGCTTAGCTTTTGGAGGTTGTGAAAGCCACGCTATTCGCACCATTACGTTAGTTCATAGGGTTGTAGTTGAACCACACGGGGTATGATGGCTATTGGTTTAACCTTGGGTCGAGACGAATTTCGCGTCTCGGAGATTAACGGATTATGGAGCAATCTTACATGGAGGTGGAGTAGGTGGCGGTCATTGGACCTAAAAATTGGGCAGTGAAGTGCCAGCCGACCCGTTTTTCTGGAGCCGCGTAACTTTTTGGAGTCTCGAATTGTTTACGCATCCTTGACTTTGGGCCTTCTAATGTCCTTTGGGCCTTGACCTTTTCGACCGACCCTATTGGTACTTCCAATGGGTGCATTTTGGCGCCACGGATAGTTTTTGCAACCTAATTTTTGGCAGACCCTAATTTTTCTGGCAACCCTAATTTTTGCGTAACCCTTCGTAAGAAGGTTTTGGGCCAATACGGTTGCGTAAGCAATCCGTGTGTTAGCGTTATTAGCCCCGCTATATTTACTGCCCCTAATTTTGTCGACCATGTGGTCATTTTTGCACGGTATTTTGTGATCTTCAATTTATGGTTTAGCCCGTTTTGATTGTTCTCTAACCTTTGTTTTGTACCTATGGATATTTGCCGGTCCTGGACCTTGCCAGATATTCCAGTGGGTCATTTTGTTAGCCACGGCCAATGTATTTGGCCCACTCGTTGGCCCACCGTCACATATTTTCGTTCCTGAACTTGTCACGGCATGGTAGTGGGGGAAAATTACCCTAACTTGAACACGTCTTACACACGTGCACGGCATTCCACACACACACACACAGCACACCACCACACACACACACACACACACACTACCACACACATCAGCCGACACTTCACACGTGTTTATACAGACATGTTCAGTCTAATGACATCTTATACCACACATTCACTTATGACTACTTACACTCACCCATAGATTACTAGGGCACTTACAGTTACACTATTTGTCCACACGGTTGACGATACACTGACGACCAAGCGCCTTATGGTCTTCGCATGGGTCTAATTTCTTCGATCCACTAATTTTTTGTTCCTTCCCTTTAGGGACTTAAGTCCCTTTTGTGAGTGTCGATGTAGACCTTCGTGTTTGACCTTGATATTTCGCCTTTGACCTTCCCATAGATACCATGGGTCAATTTGACCCACGCTAACTGATTGGCTTTCCGATGGTTGCCCAACACCGTAAGAAGTATGCTAGTGGATGTCGTATTTAGTGTTCTATGAGTATTAGTATGAGTGCCAAGGTTAAGTGGCCAGTGTGGGGAGTGCCAAGTGAGTTGCCATGATCGAGTGCCATGTAGGAGTGCAAGTGAGTGCCACATGGAGTGCCAGAGTGGCCACATGAGTGCCGGGAAGTGATGTGCGGACGATCAGATGCCAACTGTAGTGGCCCACGTTTTCCAGCTCTTGTGCTAAGCCTTAGCCGGCTGAAGCCGGGTATAGATAGCGCGTCTATTGAGTGGTGGCTCCCTAGGTGATGAACGTGATGAGGATTATCGGATGGTTGTATTAACAGAATCGATAGAATTGCTTTGTCCGTAGCTGATAGTAGTCGTAGTAATTTTGTCTATAATCACTATGAACACGATAGAGAGTAATATCATAAAGTAGGCGCTACATATTTTGAGACGAGTGCCGCAAGTCAACGTTTCAGGGAGTCCCGCTAGGGTCCGCGCAGCCTGGGCGCCGGCGCAGCAATGCCGCGGGCCGCGCGCAGGCGCAATTATTGACGTCGCCGCGGCGTGCGCCCGGGGGCCGGCAGAAGTTCCCGCCCGCCCGCTGTGCGCGCTGCCGCGAGGGCGCGCTATTCGGCTACCGCTCGGCCGCTGCGGTGCGCCCGTTCAAGGCGCCAAAATTCCCGCGGATGTGATACGCAAAAATATAGTATTCCATGATTGTAAACCTTATTCATAAGAAGTTTCTTTTTCAAAATCTATGACTATAGAGTTCTATTCATTTTGTGTACTACAAATTCGTACGTAAATTTATTAAAAACTATATACTTTACATACCTTAAAGGCAGTAAATCAGTAATGTCAATAGAGGTGTTATTAGTCTATACACCTAGAGGGATTATGTTGGTCTCTTTGTTTAACCTGCTTTACTGCTTTAACTCTCTGCTTTACTTCTCTTATTTAACTCATGTTTTACTGCTTTAACTCTAACATGTTTGACTGCTGTAAGGACTCATAATTAACATCTTTCATATATCAGAAGGCTGTGGAAGATAATCAATGTAGAAGGTTCATTAAATCAGCTTGCAAGCACTCTTACAAAATGCAGCTTGACCACCTCCGAAAAAATGGCAGGAGAGAAAAGCATGTTAAATGAGCTGAACCCAGTAAAATTAAGAACAGCTTCCGAAAATAACTGAAAATTCAAACGATAATAGTTAAAAAATGTTCTAACTAATAATTTTCTTTAAAAAGAAAATATTTAATATTTCCAAAATTGAAATTTTAATAAACGTAATAAAAACATATAAAGTAACTTATATATTATATATATATATATATATATATATAGTATATAGATATATATATAATTATATATATTATAGCATACTAATTATATATATATATATAGTATCTATATATATATATATATATATATATATATAAAAAAATTTTACAAAGTTGTAATCAAATTTTTATTAATATTATTCTATTATAGAGAATAATAATATTATCATATGTTCTGTAAATATTGTATATATATTATTTTATATTTATATATATATATATATATTATATATATATAATATATATAAATATATATATTAAATATTATATATATATATATATATTATATATATTAAATATATATTATATATATAATATATTTTATCATTTATATATATATATTAATAATTTAATAATTGTTTTAACTTCTGTGATAATGTGAAGCAACAGCGTTTATTAAATAAGTTACATAATTACCTATATGGCCAAACAATATTAAATATATATATATAATATATATATATTAATGAAAAAAATAATAATAAATCAATATACGTATACATATAGAAATATATAATTATATATATATTAGAATATAATATATATTAACTAATTATATATATAATATATTTATATAATATATATATATATATATACTATATATTATATTTATATATACTATAACTATTATAATATACATTATTATATATATATTATTAAATAATATTAATATATATATATATAGATATATATATATATAGTATATATATATATATTATTAATATATATATATATAGTATATATATATATGATATATTATAGTATATTATATTATTGCACACACTAAAATGATTACTTTTTCGTTTCCACTTTTCGTAAAACATAGAAAAATACGAAAAATTATATTTACAGTTATATATATATATATAATATATTATATATTATATATAATATTATATATTATATATATATATATATTAATATTAATATATATATATATATTATATATATATATATAATTCCCAAGGTTTTTATTGATGACCAGTTAATCAGTAACCAGATCAGCCTCTGAAAAGATAATAATAATAAAATAATAATAAATAATAATATTATATAATAATTATATAATGAATAATATACTATATATAATTAATAATAATAATTAATAATAATAAGTAAATAATTAATAATAATAATAATAATAATAATAATAATATAATAATATAATAATTAAATAATAATAATAATAATAATAATAATATATAATAATAATTAATATATAATAATAATATAATAATAATATAATAATAATATATATAATAATAAAATAAGCAATAATAATATTATCATTTTTAATTATTAATTATTTGTTACATATAATCTTATTATTATTATATTATTATTATTATTATTTTTATTATTATTATTATTATGTTATTTATTTATTATTATTTATTGTATTATTAGATTATATTATTATATTATTATATTATTGATTATCATTCATATTTATATTATATTCATCATAATATATAATATTATATTCATTTTATATATTTATTGTGTATTATTATATTATTATTCATTCATTATTATATCATATTTAATTATTATTATTATTATTATTTTTATTATTATTAGTTATTATTAATATGTATGGGAAAGTAGAAAGTATTCGCACCATTAAGGGTTGTAGAGTTGCATTTTGAGGATGATAACAATTGTTGAATTTCCATCTCTTTCTGCATTGGTTGGAAGGCCCTTCAGAAAACATATTATTATTATTTTATTATTATATTATATTATATTATTATTATTATTATTATTATTAATTATTCATTATATTATTTATATTATTATTATTTATCATTATATTATATATCGATATCATTATTATTATTATTTATTAATTATTATATTTATTATTATTTATTTGATTATATTATTATTTATTATTATTAATGATCATTATCATTTCATTATCATTTCATTTATTAGAGTAATTCATATTCATTATTATTATTATTCATTATATATTATTATTATATATTTTATTATTACTTACATCTGAAAAGAGTTGAGAAGAGACTTCCCTGGACCGGTAAGACTCAGCATGAAGGGAACGAATGGGAGGTCTTACCGTCGTTTCGTCAGTAGTGAGCGCGCCTGACTCTCTGTCCTGAAACGAAGGCAAATCAATATATAATAATAATATAATAATAATAATTTATTATAATATAATAGTAATAATAATAATAAAATAATATAATAATATAATAATAATAATAATATAAATTAATATATAATAAAGTAATCATAATAAATAATAAATAATATATAATATAATATAAAATTTAATCAATTAATAATAAGTGAAAATAATATATATATATATATAATTATATTATATATATAATTATATCATATAATATATATATATACTATATATTTTATATAGATAATATATATATGATAATATAGAGTGTAAAATGCTTCTACCACTCGTTTTAACAAGGGACAAAATGTTACAAAAAAAAAATTCAATATCGTAAAGCCATATTATACATAAGAAAATAACTTCGCTAATTAATTAGAAAAAAACTGGTGAAGATACTTATAGCGAAGAAAAGACATATTTCTTTTAAGTAAGTAGCTTCACCAATTTATTTTTTAATGGAAAATAATTGAAACAGCATCTGTTAAAGTTGACATTGTGACATTTTTTGACATTTTTTTTTTTTATTTTGGCCAAAATTTATTCCAGTTAATGGACATCGCTCAAATTGTAACTAATCAAATATTAAAGACTAGTTGATGAGTTATTATAATTTTATAATTTATAATAGGCATTTGTATACTATCTTTATAATTTAATCATTTAGTTTTTCTTTTTTTTATTATTAAATTAACTTTTTATAAAAATATTTAAAATTTATTTTTATTTATTTACCTATTTCCGTATCGTAGAGAATTTTCTTCCAAATCCGAATGCATATTATTGCGCCCCCGTTCTTCGTCAAGTCTATCAGCAGACCTTGATCTCATCTCGGATAAAAATTGTTCCTTCGCCCTTGAAGTTGATCGAGCTCTTGCCTTGAAAGTGATTCGATGATTTCTTTTGGTTTTCTCTAATAATTGAAATGAATTGACATAAATAAAGAAAAAGAAAATACGTATATGAGGACAGACAAAATCAAAGAGCAAACGGGAAAATTACTGCAAACATATAGAAAATAAAGAGCTCAGTGTACTCATCGGAAAGAAACACGTACATTACAAAAAAAAAGTACAGTTCTTTAATAAAAGTCCCAAACTGAGAAGAAGAAGAAGAAGAAGAAAAGAAGAAGAAGAAGAAGAAGAAGAAGAAGAAGAGACAGAAGATAGAAGAAGAGAAGAAGACAGAAGAGAGAAAGAAGTAAGAGAAGAGAAGCAGAGGATAAGATGGAGAATAACTAAGGACAACGATCGAGAGGAGTAAACAAGAAGCAAGAAGAAAGCAAGAAGAAGAAGAAGAAGAAGAAGAAGAAGAAGAAGAAGAAGAAGAAGAAGAAGAAGAAGAAGAAGAAGAAGAAGAAGAAGAAGAAGAAGAAGAAGAAGAAGAAGAAGAAGAAGAAGAAGAAGAAGAGGAAGAAGAAGAAGAAGAAGAAGAAGAAGAAGGAGAGAAGAAAGAAGAAGAAGAAGAAGAAGAAGAAGAAGAAGAAGAAGAAGAAGAAGAAAAAATCTTATTCAGAATACAACGAATCGATTGTGTGAAAGATACTGTTAAAAGAATTAAAAATAACAGAGAAAATTAGAACAATTATCTAGCCCAAAATGGTATCCTTGTCCAAAGAAGCAAAGAAGTACTTATGTTTAAAACAGTACATAACTACAGTAAATACTCCAAACATAATTAAGATAATAACTATAGGAAAAATGGGAGAAACCAATAAAAATTATTAACTGATTTTTTTTTTATATATCTTTAAGATATTAACCATAAAAATTCTCAACTCTTTTTTTATATCTTTAAAAGTCATTTGAAATCTTTTGCTCACTTTGATCAATTAATATAAATTAAAATATATTTATTAATAAGAAAAAGTTCTTCATTAAAAAATGTTGAAATTTTCTGTAACATTATTTTTTTTTTTAAATGAATCAGCATTTTTATTTTGGAGAGATTACTCACCTAGTATGATGGTAATTTGTTTTTTGATACTGGCTATCATTTGGTTCTCTAGACCTTGATCTTTGAGTTGTTGCATAAGAATGAACTGACATGATATTTTCTCGGCTCCTTCTTAAATCTTCCTGTGATCTATTATAACGATTTGATCCTTCCAGGACTTCTACAAGAGCTTCTTCTTTGGTTTTGGGATTGTATTTACTGTTGGGGTTTCTTTCAAGAGTATATGCCCGACTGGAGGTGCTGTTGTAGCTTTTAACTCGAGGTATATACTGCAAGTATAATTTCAAATAAATTTTAATAGACTTTAATATATAACAAAAAACTGAAATTATATTCCAATAATTTATTAAATTTTCGTAATAATATTTATGTGAATTATTTAAAAATTTTAATTAACTAGAATAATTTATAACAAAAAACTGAAATTATATTAAAATAATTTATTAAATTTTTTTAATATATTATTTATGTGAATTATTTAAAAATTTTAGTTAGCTAGAATAATTTATAACAAAAAACTGAAATTATATTCCAATAATTTATTAAATTTGCGTAATATATTATTTATGTGAATTATTTAAAAATTTTAAGTAACTAGAATAATTTATAACCAAAAACTGAAATTATACAATAATTTATTAAATTTTCGTACTATATTATTTATGTGAATTATTTAAAAAATTTAATTAATTAGAATAATTTATATAAAAAAACTGAAATTATATTCCAATAATTTATTAAATTTTCGTAGTATATTATTTATGTGAATTATTTAAAAATTTTATTTAACTAGAATAATTTTAATAAAGAATTAGATCAATCAATAGTAATGAATTAATAATAAAAATTCATACCACTGGTGGAATCGAGGTGTGAACTGTCATAGATCTATCTTTGCTCGTAAGAGACATTCCCGATTTTTTACCGATACTGTAATCGGCTTGTGGTGTGGAAGGCATCGGTGGCAAACTGTCATCCACTATAGTACCTGACTTCTTAAGAAAAATAAACATTACATTGCTAGTAATAAATGTCTTAATATGAATTAATGTTACTAACATGTTTCAAATTAATTTAATTATTTTATAAGATAACTAAAATAACTGAAACAACTTCAAGGTCATATATTGCGATAGGAAAATGGTATATATATATATATATATATATATATATATATATATATATATATATATATATATATATATATATATATATATATATATATATATATATATATATATATATATATATATATATATATATATATACTTACACTATACTTTTATTAAGAAAGATTTTCTATTTATAAGACATTTTAAGGTCAATATTTTTTAACAATTTTAATTCATTTTTTTCATAATTATTTTTTTTATGTATTCTTGTGATAAAATAATCCCTTATCATATCTTGATTTCATATATTTTTATTAATTCCTATACATTTATTTACCAGAAACTATTACTTAAAACACTGTAAATGTTGCTTTGTGTAAAAGGTTTCATACAGGCTAAATTAGGATACGTTAAAATACATATTAGAAAGTATTATAATAATATTATGCAAAAAAAGGAATTTTGTTTTGCAAATAGCAATACTGAAAAAAATGTCTTATCGAAAAAGAATTGGAATTTTGTTTTTTTTATATAGTAAGATTGAAAAAAATGTCTTAACGAAAAATAATTGGGACAAATAACACACAGGTTACAGCAAAAAAAAATCAATTATTTTCTTATCAGAAAATAAATAGGTGAAGCTACATTCTTATGCCTAATATTAATTATATATTTTCCGCATTGAAAGCAGCCTAATAAAGATTATTTTCTAATAAACCGGTGAGGTCAGTTGCTTATGCTTAATCTGTTGTGACATTTTTGTCCCTTGACCCAGCCATTCGTTAGGATATTTTTTTACAGTTTTAAAACTTACATGTCTGGTAAAATCTTCAGAACTTTCGGACGAAGTATCATGTATCATGGCTCTTCGATCGAGTGTTGAAACTTTCCCGTGGCTTGAATTCCCTAAAAGGCCTCCCTATTTACAATAAATTTTTAAAAATAAGAATTCTTGTTACCTTTTTTTTAAATTATTAACATTTCTATAATATTTAATAATAAAATAAATGTTTGGTCGAAAAAGTAGTCTAATTTAGGTTAGGTTACGTTAGGTTAGGATATTCTCAGTTAGGTTTCGATGAATTAGGTCGTGTGTTAGATCTAGTATCCCTCCCCAGACATTAACAGAAGATATGAATCTAAAATCCCTCACCTGACTTTGTTTTTTCTTTCTGCAGCAGCAGAATGCGGCGAGGATGCAGAAGACAAGAAGCAGGAAGGAACCAACGCTCACCACCGCTATTAGCATTACTGATGGGGAATCAATAATTCAGTTCATTTATATATATATCATATATTATATAATATATAGACTAATATATAATTATATATATATTATATATAATATATATATATATATATAGTATATATATATAATATATATATATATATATATATATATATTATATATATATATATATATATATATATATGACTCTAGTTTTCATTTCAGTTTACTCTAGCTTTGAGGGTTTAGTTTCCAAGGCATTTTGCTCTTCATTTTAAGCCATTTTACTGTAATTTTCAAGACATTTTTCTCTAGAATCATTTTATTTTTTTAAAATTATTTCTCTAGTTTTCTAGATATTTTACTCTAGTTTTACGTCTTTTACTCTAGATTTTAAGCAATATACTTCTAGTTTTCAGGAGATTTTAATCTAGCTCTCAAGGCATTATAGTTTAGTTTTAAAGGTACTTTATTCTAGTTTTCAAGACATTTTACTCTTTTCAAGACATTCTATTCTAGCTCAAGGCATTATAGTCTAGTTTTTCAGGTATTTTATTCTAGTTTTCAAGACATTTTACTCTTTTCAAGACATTCTATTCTAGCTCAAGGCATTATAGTCTAGTTTTTCAGGTATTTTATTCTAGTTTTCAAGACATTTTACTCTAGAAATTTAAAATATTTTACTAATTTTCAAGATATTTTATTCTAGCTTTCAAGGCATTATAGTATTAAAGATTAGACTCTAGTCTTTAAGGGATTTTATTCTAGTTTTCAAGACATTTTATTCTAGAAATTTAAGACATTTTATTTAAGCCCCAAGGCATTAATTTTCAAAGCTTTTACTCTAGATTTTAAAGCACTTTATTTTAAAATTTTGAATTCTTTAACTCCACTTTTCAGAGCATTTTACTCAACGTTTCAAAAAATTTTTTTGCTCTACCTTTTAGATTGATGTGGCAGGTCTTCCCGCTGAACCAATCATTGCAAATACAGGTAGTACCTTCAGAAAGAGAAATCTGGCATAGTCCGTTGTAATTGCAGAAGGAACAGGATTTGGATTCTGTGAAAATAAAAATAGGGAAGAATTCGAAATTAGAGATTATAAATAAAATTATATAACCGAAAATTATAAATTATATTGTAAATTATTAACATTTTAATAATTTTAAAAATATTCCTTGAAAATTCATTGCTAAGTAATAAGAGTTGACGTTTTAACACAGTTTTTTAAAAGACTTTTTTTTAGCAGTACATTATAATAATAATAATAATAATAATAATAATAATAATAATAATAATAATAATAATAATAATAATAATAATAATAATAATAATAATAATAATAATAATAATAATAATAATAATAATAATAATAATAATAATAATAATAATAAATATTTTTCCAATAAATTGAGTACAGTCACACTCAAAGACGAATATCAGAAACAATTTAATAGTTCTACTTACGAACACATTGCCTTCCTGTCTTGAGTTCTTCTTCGGCAAAGAGGTCCTGGAAACCTTCTTTGCACTCGCACTTGAAAGTTCCTACAAGGTTAATGCAACGAGCGTTCTCGTGACAATCGTTATGTTCCTCGAAACTACATTCGTCGAAATCGGTAGACGCTAGAATCGAAGATGGCTCCTTCCTTGCGTAGACTGCTCCTCCTCCTAGAGAGTAATTTGAATGCAGAAGGGAACCTTCTAAAGCTGCCTGAACTGCTACATCGTTTGCTGGTTCACCAACGGTTATGAAAGAACCGCTGAGAACGTCTTCATCTTTTTCGATGTCAATTTTGACTTTGGCTAAGAGGCTTGGCTGTAGAATAAGATAATAATAATATTTTTTTTAATAGTAATAACAATTGGCTAATAACAATAATAATAATAATAATAATAATAATAATCTAATAATAATAATATAATATAATTAATAATAATAATATAATAATAATAATAATTAATTAATATAATAAATATAATAATAATAATAAATTAATAATAATATAATAAAATTATTATTATTATTATTATTATTATTATTATTATTATTATTATTATTATTATTATTATTATTATTATTATTATTATTATTATTATTATTATTTTATTTTTATTATTATATATTACATTTAGTACTACTGTAACTACTACTACTATTACCATCGTTTCTTCTTCAAATACTATTATTTATATAATAATAATAATAATAATAATAATAATAATAATAATAATAATAATAATAATAATAATAATAATAATAATAATAATAATAATAATAATAATAATAACATTATCTATAGTCCTTTTGTAATTTTCTTTATTAATTATTTTATTATTTTATTATTATTATTATTTTATCATTATTATCGTTATTATATAATGTTTTAAAATATTTCACATTAGTACTACTGTACACTACATACATACATATTACCGATTTCTTCTTCAAATATGATTATTTCTTCTTCAAATATAATAATATAAATAATAATAATTAATAATAATAATAATAATAATAATAATAATAATAATAATAATAATAATAATAATAATAATATTTAATAATAATAATAATAATAATATAATAAATATAATAATAGAAAATAAGACATATATAATTAATAATAATAATAATAATAATAATAATAATAATAATAATAATAATAATAATAATAATAATAATAATAATAATAATAATAATAATAATAATAATAATAACGCTTACTTTTTCCTCCTTCTCCTGAACACGATCGAAATCTAATATAACATTCGAATAGTACTTTTCGCTCATATCGGAATTCATCATGGCTTTTTCAATACCGGAGTTAATTTCCTTCATAAGGTACTGAGTGTTCGGGTGAGATTTGTTCTTGAGTTCGGAGCTGAAGAGTAGAGTACTGTCACTCAGCTTTTCCAATACAATACTAACCTCGTACGATTCGGACTCTGAGATTATATAAAAGGTAGATAAGCTAGCAATCTAAATACCTCATATTTATGACATTAAAGGGACTAGTTAGTTATAAATAAATAAAACAAGGAATTTTGAAATGAATATCTGAATAGATAAATAAGTAAATAAATAAATATATAAATAACTAAATAAAAAAATACTTATCCATTTTGTAATATATTCAATCTTATGATTATGAATAAATTTTAGTATATAGTACTTACTTCTACAGTCTTCAGTAGGGCTCCTTCTGGAATATCCTGGTTTACAAATGCATACGTGTTCTTGACGGAAAACTTTGCATATTTCATTTTCAGAGCACTCTTGATTACATGTTGCTGTGCTTTGGGGCTTTTCTAATACCTGATGGGGACTTTGGCTTTCAAGGACTCTACTTACTTCATTTTCTTCTTCATAACCAAGATTTACTTCATTTTCAGTTACTTCTTTTGTGTTTTGGGTAGTAGAATGATTTGATTGTTCATCGAGTTTTGTAGAACTACCTTGATTATCTAAAATTTCCTCAGATTTTGTATTTGTGATCTGAGTTTGTGTGTCTGTTGAATATGATATGGTATTTGATATCTTGGTTGAGCTAAGTAGAGTTATTTGGGTAACAGAGGGAACTAGTGTTCTTAAATTTGTTTTTACACTGGTTTCTGTTACACTGGTTTCAGTAGACGGTTCTGTTGGCTCCTCGTTATTGTCGTATTTTGTTGGTGTGGAACTTGTTTTAGATTTACTCAAGTGCATCATTATATCATGAAATCTGCCATCAACAGCTTTCTCAATATTACCATAATAATCCTTCACGTTCATCAACGAATCAGCTGGTTTTGTGAATAGATTATCAAACACTGTTGTTGCCCCAGAAAGAATTGTTGAAGATCCTAAAACTAAAGTCGTAGCTTTATTACCATTTATTGATGTTAGAATTGGAATGCTACTTAAAACATTTGAAGTGTCAGAATCTTGATTGTTAACATCATAATCCGGATATTGTTCATCTTTCAAATTTCCATAATCTACGTAATAGTAATATTCATTTCCTAGGTTATCAGTTCCTGGCTTTATTACTGGCCTAAAGTCATAGCCTTCGTCATTTCCGCCTGAAGGTTTCAGTAAGTGTGGACGTACCTCATTATTGTCATCTATTATAAGATGAACAGGAGAAGACTGAGCCGACACTAAAATATCTGTGCTGTCATTTAAAGTTGGTTCTTCCGAAGGAGAGTTTTGAGGATCGAAACCACCAAAGAATATTGTTTCCTCCCCAGAAATAACAGAAACTCTTGTTGGATTAACTTTATCTGGTGTTATTCCTGTGAAACCTGATTCTGTTTGAATTGGAGGTTTAAAAGAAGGTCCAAACATTTCTAATGATACAGGAGGTATAGGTTCAAAAATACTAGGATCCAAAGGAGGATTAACCTTTTCTATTGACGCAGGAGATATAGGTTCAAGAATACTAGGTTCCAAAGCATGTTCAAACATTTCTAATGACACATGAGATATAGGTTCAAGAATATTAGGATCCAAAGCAGGTTCAAACTTTTCTAATGACACATTTGAAATAGGTTCAAAAACATTAGGATCTAATGACACATGAGATATAGGTTCAAGAATATTAGGATCCGAAGCAGGTTCAAAGTTTTCTAATGACACATTTGAAATAGGTTCAAAAACATTAGGATCCAAAGTAGGCTTAGACTTTTCTAATAAAACATCAGAAAGGGGATCAGGAATATCAACATCATGTCTTGTGGGTTCATCCTCGTAAGTAAGGAATTCATCTTCAGCATCCTGTATTATTAATGGTATGAATCCTTCCTCAGGTTGTACTGCGCTTCCACCAACTTCTTCCACCGGTGTTGGATGTTTAGAATCAGAAATACTTAAAATATCTTGTCTTTGATTTTCTTCTTCAATTACTAGGGGTTTGTCTGATGGATTCTCTCGCAATAAAGGTATAAAACCCTGCTCAGGGTGAAGTGTACTATCTCTTGAACTGCTTATTGAGGCTCCTACTCCTCCTATGGGTATAAACAATGGCTCTCTTTCAGCAGCTACTATTGCATTTTTAGGCAATATTTGATGATCAATTTTTCGTCTTGCTCCGTGAGTTTGACCAGCTAATTTTCCTGTAAAAGTATTCCCAATTAAACCAGCTACAGCTGTAAGCATTGGCGATAAGCCAATACCAAAAGTACTTTCTTCGTTTTCAGATTCTGTTTGCCAACTGCTGTTAGATTTATGAGGCTGGTCAGGAAGGGTCTCATCAGGAACTACAGAATCGAAATGAGGATCAGCAAAATTACTTGTCTCTTCTAACGAAGGGTCCTCTTTAATAGAGGAAATTACAACTGACGCCGTATTTGTAGGCTTTATTGTGTCTGAAAGAATATCACTGAAGTCAAAGGAAGGAGAAGTACTAATTTCAACTAATGACAATTGTGAAGATGCTAGTACCTTCAAATTGATATTGCCCGACTGAAGATCAATGGCTTCAATGGTTGGACGAACTAGAATTGTTGCTTTTGTAGTGGAATCCTCAACGACAAAAGTGTCATCAGCAGTATTTCCTTCTTCGACATGAACAGTAGCTTTCAAATCTGAAATTTCTTTTATATCACTGGGAGACGTATCTCTCAGAGATTCAGTTGGAGTGTGTATAGAAAGTGTGTCAATATACGAAGGATCTAGCTCTATATCTGTTTCATCATAGTAATAATCATCAAATATTTCTGTTGGTTGAGAAGGATCAGCAGTTTTTAGATTGTGAATACTTGGATCTGGCTGTATAATTAATGAAGCAGGTATGGAATTTGTGGTAACTGTCTCAGTTAATAACTGTGTTTTAGTTACTTCACTAGATTTTACTCGTCCATTATGGAGTGTTGTAAAGTGTGTATATATTGCATAAAGAGTCTTTATCTCCTTATATACATTGTCGTGAATAGGTACATAATGAACATCTTCAAATTTGTCATTAAATTCATTTTCTGGTCTTAAAATTTCTTCAGTATTTAATACCATTGATGTTATTGGTTCTGTAACTATATTAGATGTAATTTCGATGTGTGATGAGGTTACTGTTTGGTCACCTTGAAGAATAGTGGTGAGATACGTTGATGTTGTGTAATAAGTCTTTGTAGCAAATAATTCAATTGGATTAATTTGGTCAGAAATAATATTTGGTAATTTTGTAAGACTAACAACCGGTAAAGTAGTCTTATGATCATCAGATATCTTTTCAGTCACAATATCAGATGAAACAACCATCTCAGTTTCGACTTGACCACCATCATAGGTTTTATAATAAGTAAAAGTGGTGAAATATGTTTTGGTAACTAATGTCATTAAAGACGGAGTAATTTCAACTTTTGACCGCTGAATAGTAGGAACTTCTGTTACAACTACTTGAGTGATCACTTCTTTGGATGTTATAATTTCTGGATGAAGGAGATCTCCTACCGTTTTCGTGAACGTCTGGGTTGCTAGATAAGTGCTAGTTTCCAAGTTAATCTGAAAAAAGGGATAATATATTTAAATAAGCTGAACTTATTTTAGGAAAGATATATTTCCAAGAGCTGTAATTATATTTTAACAATATAAAACTATTTCACATTATATTAGTTTGAGAAAATTTCTTTTTATATTACGTCGAACCTATTTCAAATTCATTTTCAAAATACCTCCATGATAAATAATAATAATAAAAGAATATATATATATATATATATATATATATAATATATATATATATATATATATTATATTATATATTATTATATATATATATATATAATATTATAATATATTATATATATATATGATATATTATATATGCTTGTTATAATATCTATATTATATATATTATAATAATATATATTAGTATATATATATAGTTATATTAATATATATATAAGTATTATATATATTATATTATAATATATAATATAATATATTTATATAATGAAAAATAAAAACTACAAAAAAAATATATATATAAATATATATATATATATATATATATATATATATATATAGGACCTGTTATGTTTTAAGACTCTGTGAGTTTTGATTTTTTTTTTGTTTTTTTTTATATATTTCTAGTATATGATCCTAACAGTCAATTTAAGGGGTGAAAAACATGATTCAAAAAAAATAGGACAGTTACGTTTACGACTCGTCAGTTTTTTAATTTTTTTTTTTTTTACCTAAAGGAATACCCAAGGAAATCCGCGAAAGATGGCAGGAGGTCGGGGTCCTCTCGGCCCTTCCGGGGGAAGCTGACAGGTCGGCTAATTTCCCCCCTCCGGGGACGGGTCTCCGGAACCCCCGCTCTTTGGTATTTGGGTGTCGCGGGGGTTCCTCCGCCCCTCCCCTACGGGGTATGGAAAACGTCCCCCCCTCTGTCCCCCGTCGGCTCGAGCCCCCTAAATTTTTTTTTTTTTTTAATTTTTTTTATTATTATTTTCTTTTTACATTTTTGTAATAAGCTTTACACGCTGATTCCAAATATGTAATTTGGGTTTTTCTGTAAGTGCCTCTTTTCGAGATATTTCATTTATGAAGAAAAAAATTTTTTTTGTTTTTTTTTGTTTTTACATTTTTGTAATAAGCTTTTACGCTGATTTCAAAATATGTAATTGGCTTTTTCTGTAAGTTCGTACTTTTTGAGATATTTCATTTTTTTAAATTTTATTGATATAAATGTATTTTAAATAATTATTTAAAATATTCGAACTTTTGAATCATGTACAATCACCACTGAAATTCATTATTAGTATCACATACTAGCAATATGTTAAAAAAAAAACAAAAAAAATTCAAAACTGCGGAGTCTTAAACCATAACAGGGCCTATATCAATTATCTATATATATAGTATACTATATATATAATTTATATATAATATATATATATATTATAATATAATATTATATTATTATATAGGTATATATATATATATATTATATTATATATATGGATATCGATATTTTTTTAAGAATCTATCTTTTCTAGAAATATCGATAGTTTCATCGAATAATTATTTAATTGATCTAGGCAAATTTCTAAGCTAGAGAATGTATATATATATATATAATATATACCATATATGGCACTTTCCCTTTAGAAAGGATTTGTTACAGTAAAAATACTAATTTCGAAGTATGTCGCTGAACTCTAATCGTGCTAGCCATGCCTGTGACGTTGGGTTAACGGTTAAACTCGCAATAGAAGAAGAGAAAAAGTTGCCACATGTTGCTTTTTATATCATGTTAATTTTTATGTGTTAATTTTGTTTTAATTTTTTTTATTTATTTATTACGTATTCGAGCCGACGGGGGACAGAGGGGTGGGACGAAGTCCCCCCCGTCGTCCCCCGCTGAGGCCGAGAGACCCTGACTCTTTGACATCTTGGCGATTTAACTTGGGTATTCCCTTTAGTTTAAAAAAATAAAAAAAACTGTTATTGCACTTGTCTCACTATTGCCTGAAATAATCGAAAAAAAATTCGATTACATTGTTCGTTCGATATATATCGTTAACATCCTTTTTAAAGCGACAGTTCGAGAGAGAGTATATATATATATATATATAATATATATATATTATTATCATATATATATTATATATATTTATTATATTATATATATATATCTATATATATTATTATAATATATATATATATATTATATATATATATATATATATAATATATATAATATATATATAAAATATATATTATATAATTAATATTATATACTATGATATATATAATATATATATATTAATATATATAATATATATATATAATATATATATATATTATATAGTATATAATATATATATATATATATAAAGGTTTAGCTAGTTGATGCTTATCCTACTGAACTTGATCAACAGTATGATAGGATCTAATATGAAAAATGAACTGTATTCTAAACTGGATACCCTTAAAATAACACCCTTCCCAAACATGTTACATAATATTAAAAAACTCACCCTCAAAATTGTAATTTGATTTCATAGTATTACGTGCAATACAATATTGAATGCTATATGAAAATTTTACCCTCAAATTTGGATCAAATTTCAAATATTTACTATCAAAATTTGATATAATATCATAATTTTACCATCGAATTTGAATATAGTTTCAAATTTTACTTCCAAATCGATAGAATTTTTAATAGGTTATCCTTAACATTCTAAATATTTTAGTAAATTTATTCCCAATTCGACAAAATTTCAAAATTAACCCTCAAAATTGTAGCTAATTCAAAACTCTACACGCATAAATAAATTTCAAATTTATCCCAGAGAACCTAGATTAAAATTTAAGTATTCACTATCTTAAATTGTATGCAATTTCAATAATTTACTCCAAATATATGACAAACTTTCAAAGTTTTACCCTTAGAATAGTATTCAACAATTACCTTTTAAAGTTTTACCCTCAGAATAGTATTTAACAATTACCTTTTAAAGTTTTACCCTCAGAATAGTATTTAACAATTACATTTTAAAGTTTTCCCTCATAATAGTATTTAACAATTATCTTTTAAAATTTTACCCTCAGAATAGTATTTAACAATTATCTTTTAAAGTTTTACCCTCATAATAGTATTTAATAAATTACCTTTTGAAGTTTTAAACTCAGAATAGTATTTAACGATTATCATTTAAAGTTTTACCCACAAAATAGTATTTAACAATTACCTTTGTCTTTTCAACAAATTTTCCAGAAACATATATCGGTGCTGAAACAAGGTTACTAATAGTTTCTTTGCTCGTCCTGACGACAGGGAAACCATCTTGGAGAATCGTGTTGTAATAAGTCAACGTCGTGAAGTACGTTTTGTAATGAAACATTAAGTCGTGCTCGTCCAAGGCTGTTTCGCCCTTTATTTTTATATTATAATGATTAGTATTAGTAGCAGCAATTATATAAAACTATCTAAATTATAGGCACAGGGTATGATAAATTTTTGGAGTCCGGGGTCATGTAAATAAGTAATAGGGATAAGAATTTTTTTGGGGGGATGGGGGTTTCAAAGTTTGTAAGACATAAGGGTAACATAAAAAAAATTTTGAAGCGGGGGGGGGAGTTACAGAATTTTTTTTTGATGGGGGTTTCAAAGTTTGTACCCCATAAGGTAACACAAATTTATAAATTTTTGAAATAGTGGGAGGGTTACTGTCTACAAGACATAGGGGCAAAAAAAAACTTTTTTTGAAAGGGATGGCTAAATTCTCTAAGACTCAAAATTGAAGTTTTTAGGGTTATAAATATATATATTTAGGGTAATATCTTCATACACAAACTTCATTGAAACTGCCCCAACCCCTCATTCCCCCAGACTTTCCACTATGCTCCATAATTATGATTTTCAAAATCTCTACAAGGTTTTTTCTACAAGGTTTCTAAAATTTTTAGTGATTTTAATATTTAATTTTAATTTATTTATCTTAATAATATAATTTATTCTCTTAATTTAAATTTTAATTTTTAATAATTAAAAAATGCATTTAATTATATTCTAATTTATTTCAACAATTAATTATAAAAATTTTAATAGAGTGTTATCTGATATTTAAATATTAAGCTGTTTTATAAATTAAGTAGTTAATAATAATAATAATAATAATAATAAAATATAATAATAATAAATAATAATAATGAATAATAATAATAATAATAATAATAATAATAATAATAATAATAATAATAATAGATAATAATAATAATAATAATTAATAATAAATATAATCAATTAATTAGTATTATATTATTTATTATTATAATTATTATTATTATTATTATTATTATTATTATTATTATTATTATTATTATTATTATTATTATTATTATTATTATTATTATTATTATTATTATTATATTATTATTATTATTATTATTATTATTTATATTATTATTATTTTATTATTATTATTATTATTATATATTATATTTTATTATTAAATTATTTTATTTTTATTATTTCTATATTTATTATTATTTAATTATTATTTTAATTGGAAAAGCGACAATACTGGCTATTATTCGCTAATTTATGCTATTTCTTCAATCATTTATATTAGGATATATATATATATATTATACTATATATATATATATATATAATATATATATAATATATATATATATATATATATATATACTATATATATAATATATATATATAATATATTTATATATATATATATATATATCTTATATATCTATATATATTATATATATATATATATGGAAGGCATAATAGATACTAGGATTATCTTTCTTACATAATCGAGCAGTTACAATACATGCAAATTAGTATTAATTATTATCTAATATTTTTATGTCATATATTTAAAAGTCTTTTTCGATTTTAAGATAACAATAAAGATAAATTTTTAAAGTAGTATTGTATACTTCGAATTGAAGTAAAATAATTTAAGCATTGATAACATGCATGCACGTTAAAGAACATTTCAAATTTAGATTTTAGAAAGATCAATGTAGAGTGTTTGTTCCCTTATTGATTTACAACTCTTATACCTGTATACTTAAAGTAGCAAGAAATATGATAAAAAAGTCACGGCAAATATATTTTCAATTTATTTCTTATTAGAAAAAATTGGTGGACTACTTTTAATACAAATATTATGGTCTTTACCTCGTGAGAAATTTTTCGTGAGTTTTTTATTTATAATTTTTTTTGTCATTTGGTTTTTTCAATTCTATAAGACATTTTTGATTAGGTTAGTGTTAGTAGTGCTAAGAACTCATCTATATGTGATTTTTTACACATTTATCTATTAATATTCAAAGTTCTATCGATTTTTGGTTAGGTTAGTGGTTAGTAATCTATAACTATCCTAAATGTGTTTAAAAACCTTTCTTTCAAACAACTCTCTAAAATTGAATTCACCTTTGGCTTTTTATTTTAAAGAATCAAAGAGGACATCTGAGTTGGAGAGGGTCGCAGTGGAAGTGTGAATCGGAGGTAGTTCCTTGAGGTTAGACGGTCTAATGAAAAAGTGTTACGACTGGCGGAATCTCCTTCTAGCAATGTTTTTAATCTTCTATATAATATATATTATATATATATATATATATATATATATATATATATATAATATAATATATATAAATTATATATAATATAATATAGTAGTAATATATATAAAATATATATAAAAACTAATATATCATATATATATAATATATATATATTATATATATATAAATATATATATATATATAATATATATATATATATTATATATATAATATGAAAAAGGCATTATATGATTGCTACGTTTGTTTTTATATAATTTTTTTCATATAATTGTTAATATAAAAAAATAACAATAAAATTAAAATGATGATAAGAAAAATAAGAAATTTTAAAATATTAAAAGTTAAATAATAAAGTCAGCAATAACGTATATTTTGCATGAAAAAGAAAATGTTATTTTGTTGTTGTTAAAACGTGAAAGAATTTAAGCCTTAAGGTATAATAGGTCCTATAGGACTATAGGAAAAAATAACGTTTCGCGGTAAAATTCTGTCCTTATTGAGTTTTCTTTTTTCATATATTGATTCTGTGTATATTTAACAAAAATTTTCATATCCTGAACTAGGAGGGTCCTAAGCAAAAACCTAAACTATATAGATCGACGATGCAGTAAACCTATACCTAACCTATATGGATCGACGATGCAAGTAATCCTATACTAACCTAGATGGATCTCTTCCGTATCTTTATTCTCTTGTTTAGGGTTTTTCTAAATAAGATTTTTGCATTTCAAAAATATTACGGAGTTTTCTCGTTCTCCCCGCAATTGTCAAACATATGATGCTTGAAAAAGTTTTATTTTAATAAATATTTACCTTTTTTTTTTCTTAACTTAAAGTTTTTGATCCTGTTTATTCACAATGAAATTTATTTCTAATTTTTGGATAAACAATATAATATATAATAACAATATATATAATAATATATATAAGTAGTATATATATGTATTATAATATATATTTATATATATATACTATATATATAATATATATATATATATATATATAGCTATATCTTATATATATATATATACTATTATATATATAATATATATTATCGCATATTGTATGATATATATAATAGTATCTAATATATATGATATAATATATATATATATATATTATTTATATGTATAATATATATATATAATAATATATATATATATATCATATAATATATTATATATATATAATATATATCTATATATAATATATATATTTATATATATATATAATATAGTATATATATATATATGATAGTATAATAATTAATATCATATATATATAATAAATATATATATATATATAACCATATAAAACGGATTCCAATAACAATTAGGCATATATATATATATATAAATATATATATATATATATATATATATATATATATATATAATAATATATATATATACTATTATATATAGTATATATATTACTATATATATTATATATATATACTATAAGATATATATATATAATATATATTATAATATATATATACATATATATATATATATATATATATATATATATTATAATATATATATATAGTATAATATATATAATACTATATATATATATATATATATATATTATATATATATATATAATTACGTATATATAATTCAAAAATAGTACTTTAAAATTTAAGATTATTTTTATGGTTTAAAAAGATAGCTTAGAGAATGTTGTAGGAGTCAAACATTAAATTTACATTAGTACTTTAACTACTTTCAACTATTAAAGTAATGATTTTTACCAACATTTTAAGTTAATTTTTTTATTAAAAGCAATTGTTTTTCTTAACCATAATTTTATTACAATACTGCTACAATAATTCACTCCATTGTTCATAATTTGGTTGCCAGTTTGTCTGGCGTCAATGTTCAAAATATTCCAACAGGTTTTTGGATGGTGTGGATATGGGAAAGCGATTGTTCAGTAAGCACAGTTAACTGAATAAATCAAGTTAGCAATCTGTATGTATATATTACTATATATATATATATATTGTACAATAATTATATATATAATTATAATTATATATATATATTATATATATATTACTATATATATATTATTATAATATATATTATTTATATATATATAATATACATTATATATATAATATATATATCATATAGTATATATATTATATACTTATATATATATATTATATTATATCATATATATATATATATATATTTTATTTTATTATATATTATATATATCTATATATGATTATAATATATATATTATAAATATATATATATATATAATCTAACAAGCATAATATTTCTGGCCACATTCAGAAATATAAGCAAAGACTAATCTCTAAAGAGATTTTTTAGATACAAATATATAATTATTTATATGTATTATACGTTGGATGAATATTAAACACAAAATATATAGGTATTAATCATAAAATATTTAAAGAATTATACGTTGGATCCTTGGATGGATATATAAAAAAAATTTTACATATGATTATTATATATAAATCGTCGCCCAAATCCAATTAATTTATAATTTTTACAAAGAAAACTTGGCTAGATTTATATTAATGTATGCTTAAATAAATAATAATATTAAAGAAATAATAAGGTTGATAATGCAATTGTTATAAGTGGACATTTTTTTTTATAATTATTTATATAATTAAATATAAAACAAGAAAATAAAAAAATGAATTATTGTATTAATTAAAAAATTTTCTTTGGTAATTTATGTTCTTGAAATGAAATAATCTTTAAATATTTAAGGCACACCCATCACGACAGCACACAGGAGCGCATCCACAACGACAGCACAGTGTGCCACTCACGGCGCACCTACAAACACAACTCAATATTTATATATTATAATACATTATATATATAATTATATATTATATATATATATTATTTATAGTATATATATATTATTCTAAGTTATAATATATATAATATATATTAGTTATTATTAATTATATATATTTATCATATATATTATTATTATAATATATATATTCAATATATAAAAAGTAATACAAAATAGTAATATAATTAATTAATCGCTTTTAGATATTTTTGTTACATACGGCTAATTTTAAAGTTAAATCAGAAAACGCTGATAGTGACTACAGAAAAAAAGAATTGGTCCAATTAATGTTTGGGACAGGATAATAAAAATTATATACCTATTATTTTTTTATATTTATTCTATTATAAATAAGCTGGTAAGGCTCTTATTATGCGCTATTATGTCTTTTTCTGCAGTTGAATGTACCAGTTACAAGTTATTTCCTAATAAATCCAGGGTTTTTGGAAAAAGCTTCCTACTTTTAGTTATACGTGTTTTTATGTCTTGTACTGCGCTTGTTGAATGTTAGTTACCTCACAAATTTTTTTCTAATAAAAGCTGGTGTAAGCATTTCTTTGGGGTAATTGACCCCACCTCTTTTTATGCACTGGAAAATATGTTCCTAATATTTTTTTCTGTCTCTGACCCAACATGTAATGTGAGATATTTTATTTTTTATTGTATTTTTTTTGCTCTTACAGTTATGTTAGTACTACTGCTGTTTTAATTAATGATGTTATATACGGCTACGGCAGATATGTACCATAATTATGGCTTTACGTACACCGCTTCTTCAATAAAAACTAATCATAGTATTATTTAAATAGATGGTAATAGCTTGGGTTTGGGGGTAAATGGTTATCAGATATGATTGTTTTTGTCCGGCTGAATCGTAAGTATTCGGATATTGTTGTACCATAAGTATAGTGGTGTTCGAACACGTAAAGAGTAACACTGGCTTTCGGCAATTGTAATTAATATTTTTTCAAAATGAAATATTTGTTTATAGTTACGTATATATTAAATTAAATGTTTATTTAAGAATTAAAAATTTATGAAAATTATTAAAATTAAACATGTTGAAATATTATATATTATAGTGGATATATATATTATATCTATGTATATTATATATACATATATATATATAATATTAAGTATATATATATATAATATATATATATATATATATATATATATATTTATTATATATATATATAGTGGTCAGATTTTTTAATGCTCACAGTATGTACTAGGGACCCGGGCAGCTTTCCTGACATAAGACCAAATTATATACTTTGGAATACGGGAACATTCTATAGCGATGGGGATTTAATTTTTTTTTTTTTTTTTTTTTTTTTATGTTGTTTTTGGTTAGTTATCGATAAAATATTTTAAAAATTTTTCCCCCACTTATGGGGGTTCGAGCGACCGGGGGACCAGAGGGGGGGAAGTTCATACAGCGGTAGGGATGGTCGGAGGAGACCCCGCGACACCAAATTACAAAGAGCGTGGGTTCGGAAGCATGCCCCGGAGGGGGGATAGTCGGTCGTCGTCACCGGGAGGCCGGAGAGACGCCCGATCTGCCATCTTTGCGGTTTACGCTATGGTATTCTTAGTTAAAGTAATACCAACGTGGTTTTTGAAGTAAATTTTCTATTTTTAACTAAGGATAACCATAGGTAAACGCAAGATGGCAGGATGTCGGGTCTCTCGGCTCATCGGTGACGACGGGGGGGGACTAATCCCCCTCCGGGATGGTCTCCGAACCCGCTCTTTGTCTTTGGGTGTCGCGGGGGTTTCTCCGACCATCCCCTCCGGGTATGAAACGCCCCCCTGTCCGTCGGCTCGAGCCCCCTAAATGGGGAATAATTTTTTAAAATATTTTCGATGATAAGCAAAAATAAAAAAAAAAAAAAAAAAAAAATTAATCCCATCCTTAGAATTTTCGGCTGTTTCCCCTAATATATATTTTGTTTTACTGTTGGTGCTGCCGTTCTCTAGTTAAATACTGTGAGCATTAAAAAAAATCTGCCAATTATATATATATAAATATATATATATATATATTATAGTATATATATATATATATATAATATATATATATAATATATATATATAATATCTATAGTATATATTATATATATATATATATATATATATATATAATATAATACACACTTTATTGTGGACACAAATAATAATATTTACGTCGAAATAAACTAAAAAATTAAATAGAATGGAATTTGAAAATAAATTAATTTGAAACACTTGCCTTTCAACTGAAAGACTACTTTATCTTCTTTAAGCAGCTTCACAAATTTTTCATTTAAATATATTAAAGCAGTATTAGAATTTATAGTTGCATCTTCAACATGGTCTCAGGTTCTAGTGCAGTTACAGTTTCCGGTATTTGTTCTTTATGTGAAAATACTTTAACTCTTTTCTTGCTAGTGAAAAGTGTTGAATTTAAATAATTTCTGTATGAACACTATTTTTGTGTATATATATATATATTATATATATATATTAGTATATATATAGTATAGTATTGATATATATATATATAAATTATATATATATATATATATATTATATATATATCTTTTATATTTATATTATATAATATATATATATAGTATATATATATACCTATATATATATCTTTATTATATATTTATATATCTATATATTAATATATAATATATTAATATAATATATATTATATTATATATCCTATGTATATATATATATAATTTATATATTATATATAATATATATATATATTAGGTTAATATCTCTCTCTATTGTAAATATGCACGTTGTTTATTTGAAAAATTGGAAACGTTGTATGGGGGGAATAGTTAAAAAATTGATTACTTGTTCTAAATATCGTATCTGACTTACGGTTAACCTTAATAGGTATCTATGGTCTTGTTCGACCCAGCAAAATCGTTTTCAAGTAATCGATCTGTAAGTCGATACTCTGCGTTTGAAGATTGATATTGGCCTCAAATACTCAATCAGTGGGGCGTGAGCCCTGCAGAGACGGATGTGGTTTCGCTCTGTCTCCAGTAAGATATTTAGTTAGCCACTGTGTGCGTTGCGGACCATGTGACCTTTTACGTGACGTCTTTTTTATTTTACTGTTATTCTATGTGTACTTTTTTTAGGTGCACATAGTATTGTGCATAATTGCAGTTTCATATATACTTATATATAGTAATATATATATATATATATATATAGGTATATAATATAGTATAATTATATTAATATATATAATATCATATATATATATATATATTATTATAGATATTTAATAGTATATATATTTATATATATGTATTTGGGTATGTAGCGAACGAGCTTTGCTTTTCTGATCTTTATATTTTGTTAGTTGCTACATCAGCATACATTGAAGAAAAACAACAAAGTAGCAGTAAGAAGAACATTTGCTGTTCTAAATGTATATATATATAGTATATATAATTTATATTATTATATATATATATATATAGTATAAAATACTAATCATATTATTATATATATATATATTAATATTATATATATATATATATTCGTTAAAGCAACTACAAAGAAGATACGAATGCGGTCCTGCTGCGAGAATTTTTTTCGAACATTTACTAAAACTATAAGATTCTTATCTTCCTATGTCAAAAATATTGTTTTCACATTTGTTTCAGTTCCACCTACTTTTTTGATATGGTTGAGTCTAAGGAAATAAACTAACAAACTGTCGCTTATTTTCTAACTTCCTTCACTATCTTTGAGACAAAAGATCGACGCTCTATCTCTTTTTCTATAAGAACTACAACGGCATGTGTTAGACGGAGTTGATCATTACCATTCCATAACTGCTGTGTCACTCACCTATTAAAATGGGTGCCATGTCTTGGCCCGATTTTTTTTATGAATAATGTCTGTTTGAGGATTGCTTGTTGTAGTACTTAATTATTTCCAGCCAAGACTGCGTCTGCATATTCATTACCGTCATTTGCAAATATTTTTTCCTTTCTGCTTAAACATCATCATTTAAACACTTTCGTCTGCTCCCATCGGAGAGGTTTGCATTAGTTTGCCAATTTCTTTTTTTCCCGTCTTGAAAATCTATATTATTATTATTATTATTATTATTATTATTATTATTATTATTATTATTATTATTATTATTATTATTATTATTATTATTATTATTATATTATTATTAAATTGATTATTATTTTATTATTATTTTATATATTATTATATATATATATTATATTATTATATTCTAGTTTACATTATTATTAATATTATTATTATTATTATTATTATTATTATTATTATTATTATTATTATTATTATTATTATTATTATTATTATTATTATTATTATTATTATTATTATTATTATTATTTATTATTATTATTATTATTATTATTATTATTATTATTATTATTAATTATTATTATTATTATTATTATTATTATTATTATTATTATTATTATTATTATTATTATTATTATTATTATTATTTATTATTATTATTATTATTATTATTATTATTATTATTATTATTATTATTATTATTATTATTATTATTATTATGCATGTTCTCACGATCATTTGCATGCAAGAGAATTCCTTAGTGTTTACTTAAGAAATGTTACAATCCGATCTATTAAGCAATACTAACTATGCAAGCGAAGCACTTCATTTGAGAAGGGTAAGTCCTTGTTAAAAATTAATGGCCTCTAATTTGATTCTTTTGCAATTCTGATAGACGATGACTTTGCTTTTTTTTCAGTGAGAACTGCTATATCCTAATACCAAACTCTCCACACGACACCTTTAACAGATTTTGAGCCAATAAAATGTTGAGTTCTGATATAAAACCCCTCTCCCATAAGATTACATCTCTTCACTACTTGAAGTTTAGATTACTATTTTTATTCTTTATTTCCTACAAACCTACAAAAACGAAGATATAACATAAGAAACAATATCGTGTTTCTCGCAATGTTATAAACGAACGAGAAGTAGGAAATTCAATGATAATCTCTAATTACAAACTTGACCGTAGGAGATGCCTCTGTCAGAAAAATTTTATCAAGAGAAAAAAAATGCGATAAAAAGAAAAATAAAAAAGACCGTCTTTCTCATATTAGGATAAAAAAACTGAGAAACTAATATTTAGTAAAAACCCAAAACAATTCTCTCTATTAAACATGGATCATGCTTAAAGAATTGAGCCCGTAAAGGTAATATAAATTACCTTAATTAACCAGAATTTAAACTTAACGACATTCAATTTCAAGTTCATAGGCATCCTTCATCTACCATTTAGAAGTATCATTAGGCTCCTCTGCGAGAAAAGCAATATTTCAATGAGTCTGGCAAGCAGGACTCGATTTGAGTTTTTAATTTTCAAACGTAATGTATGAACATGGATCTTGATTGCTCGTATGCTAGATCATCTAATTTGACACAGTACTGACTTCATAATAAAAGGTTGGAGGGAGAAATGCTGATTGTCATTACACATTACGGTGCCACTCATATAAATAGTTAAAGTTAATAGTTAATTCAAGAAAAATGTAATACTAATAAAATACTTATAATCCTGTGCAATCACGGAAATTTATTTCCTTCTGAGATTACTCTTAATATTAAACAATCAAATATTATCCCGAGCATTTTTGTTTACCCACATTGAATTAACATATACTTTTTATTAAATAATTCGTCTTACAACTACATAATCTCTATCCCACCTTTTAGTAAATGCAATTTCAAATAAAAAAGAGAGAAATGTATATAATAAATTAATAGTTAAACACACATAAAAAACCTATTGACCTGTCCATTCTCAAATACGATCAAGTACTACAACTTTAAACTTTTATTTTATTCTTCAATATTGCGCCTAAATAGCCACTCGTCTCTCATAGAACATTCGGTCCAATTTTGACCAATGCTTTAAAACAGGAACAACCACATTTATAGTTAGCCAGATATATCTACATCAACGATCATTTTTACGCTCCAACCCACTAATCTGTTAAGATTGTTGAAATTTGAGTTATAGCAAGTCCACCAGTCCGATGCATAGTACACATGTAAAACTATGAGACTACACTTGTTCTCGTTGAATGTATTTCTCATCGAATCTCGGCGTAAATCGTTCTTTCTTTACATATTCTTTCACTACACTGTTTGGATCATCAGTTTTTAACATTCGTTCTTTTATTAAGATTTGCCTTTACGATAAAGGGAAAATGGAAAAAAATACTTTACGACTGCTGAATATAAGCATCTCTTATCCTTGCTAAGGAACTTGCACAATCACCATTTGGCAATATCATGACAATGTAAAATTCATCAAATCACTTCTCATATAAATGTTTTGCAAACCAGGAATGTCCATTTCCTCGTTTTATAGCTTGTACTCATTAAGCATCGTTGACACTCAACGAATCTATTCTAACATGAATTAACATAAATTCTTACATAAAATCTACTTCTTACTCTCTTGTGTGATAACATTATTTGCAGAGATCTACAATATTTTCTGTTCATTTTTTTATACTCCTATTTCATCTGAATCAACTCTGAAGAACATAAATCTAACTAACGCAAACAAACAACATACAACACGCAAAGCTTAATTACATTTGCTTAAATTTTGTTGAATCCTGTCTTCAATTCATTTTAACTTTTCATCCAAGGTTAGTTCCACAATTTATTAATTAATTCAACCAATTAATTAATCAATATCTTATTAAGTGAAACCCCGGATAGTAAACTACCTATGGTGGCCACGGTCAATTTATTAAACTAGAACTACCTCGAATTCGATTAAAGTGAACAACAAATCTGACTCATATGCCTTAGAGGCAGATTATCATAACAACAAACACAATTTCCTAGAAAAAAAAATATAAATAAAAGTTATATTTAACACTAAAAAAAATGCAAAGCAAAAAAACATGCAACTCATAACATATTGAAAGGATGTCCACTGCTATATGACCCATCCCAGCAAAACCTAAAACAAAAGAACAAATAGCAATCTATCCTATACCTTTCTCTCCCTTTCTTTTTATCCTTCCATTTACTCTTTAATGATTCTCATATCCAATTTTACTTTTGCAAGCACATCCGCTAATCGATGTTTCGTATCAATCCATTCAACTTTTGTAATCCCTTTTTCTTCTAACATCCACTTGATCCACACAATATCTATCCCTAAACTCTTTCTCAATATCTGTGTTACTGAATATATTGCATTTTTCGGAGTGTTACTATCCGTTTACACATTGATTTTAAGCACTCTTCGTCAACGGATTCTATTCAACATTCTTCCAAACATATACTCTCATGTGCACCTTCTATAAACGCTATAACTTCAACCTCAATAGTAGAACTCGCAACCCTTTTCATACACCAAGATTTCCAGGCAATATGACATTTATTCCCTTTTTCATCCTTAAGAGCCACAATATAACCTACCTGAGGACTGAAGCTCCCTTCCATACCATAAGATGCATACGTATACACTTTCACTTCAATCTTACCTTCAAGTGTACCCAGCCAGATACCTATATTCATATCTTTTCCTCTTTTTATTAAATTAACTAATTTCCTCATTCTTTCCAGTTTACCTCCCTTAAAAAATCTACTTCTTTTGCTCACAGAATAACAAAAATCAAGTCTCGTCTGTCCACTCACCCAATTTATTTGCTCCACTAAAGAACTATATAATGACAATTCCTTACTCTCCATTTCTCTTTCTCCAAAGAAATCTCTTTTAGCCGGAACACTTATACTTTCCATATATTTCTCTTGTTTCAGCCACATTTCACTTTTATATTCATGTTATTAACCCTTATATACTTAAAACTCTCATCGTCTTCTGAACTTATTTTTAATTTTTCCCTCATACCTTTTATAACTTATCTTTGAATATCTCAGAACCACCAAAACAAAAATGTACATATAATCCCTATTAATCTCCCATCTTTCTTCCATAAAAATAAAGCCGTTTCTAATTTACATTTTATTACTCCCTAATTCCTCAATTACACCAACCACCTTATCATACCAAGTTCTGGAAGCATCTTTCAAACCATGCACAATTTTTCTCTATTCCCAAATTCACTGGTCTTTTGCTTTATATGGAGGAATCTCACAAACCTTTCTTTTGATAACATCACCTTGTAAATAAGCAGATTTAATATCAATAGAATTACACTTCCATACTTCCCTTTTTATAACATATAAACATGTTTTAAAACCTCCCCTGAACAACTTGGAACTTCCGAAATTATATCCTCTCCTTCCTCTTCAACCCCTCTTGCCACCAATCTAGCTTTACATGTACATTCTTTCCCTTTCAATTTTTCCATAATCACCAATCTAAAAGATATATTTTGACCTCTATCATTAACCTTTTTAAAAAACATTATTCGCTTCCCAGTTATCAATTTCCTTTAACTTAGCAGTAAAAACTCTTACATCATCCCAATTTTCCAACCACACTTCCTCTTGATCCACTTTACTTTCATTCTCCTTATAATCTGTAAAATCAATCTAACTACACTCACCACATTTTGTATATGAAAACTGCCACTCCATTTCGTAGTATTAACTTTCCCTGCTCTACTTAACACTTTCACATCCATGCATTCTCCATTTTCTTTATTCTTGAATCTAATTCTTCTAATCTTTGTTTTTGTCATAATCCCTTTGATTATCTTCTTCTTCTTCTTCTTCTTCTTCTTCTTCTTCTTCTTCTTCTTCTTCTTCTTCTTCTTCTTCTTCTTCTTCTTCTTCTTCTTCTTCTTCTTATATACTCTCTGTTTTCTTTTGTCCATCATCCATTTCTTTCTACTGTCTTCATTCCTAAACCATCACACACACATTTATTTGACAATCTTTAAAATTTTGAAACACCCAAGCATCCCTACCATAATATGCTAATACCATTTGTCTCTAATTCCATTAAATGCACACATCTCATATCTTCTCCCAAACCAACTCTATCAGTCATCTTACACTTACTCTCTTTCAATTCATATCTGTTGCATGTTCTCCCATGCTTTCTTTTTCTCCTCTTTTAATGTAAAATAATTCCAGTATTCTGTCATACCTATCCCGCTGTTTCGCATTACCATATCTCTTATCCAACTCCTCTGACACTTTTTCACACCTTCATCCTTTCCTAAATCATCCAGATTTATATCACAAATACCTTCAAAAACCTTTTCTTCCGGAGTCATCAGCACTTCACCACCTGTACATTCATAACTTTTCCATCCAGCTTATACTACCACTTTACTCTTGTTTTTACACCTCATACTCATGCTCCAATCCCATCGTCTTGAAACATGGGACATTGTCATCTTGCTTTCTCATGTATTCTCTCCTTTACCTCCTTGTGTTTTCCCTTAACACTCGTTGAACCATCCATCTCCACACCAAAAACAACCACACACGAAAACCTAAGAACGTAGCGGGACTACGCTCTGCTACCGCTGAGATATAAAGTCTAAGCTAAGCTAAGAAACAAAAACAGCATTAGTCAATTAATATTTCATTGGTTTAAATTTGAAATCCGGCGTCAATTCTTTTAACTTTTCACCTCAAGGTTAAAAGTCCAATACTTATTAATTAATGAAATAAGTTATCACTATCTTATTAAGTGAACCCCCGGATAGTAAACTACCTATGACCACGGTCAATTTATTAAACTAGAACTACCTCAAATTCGACTTAGATGAACAACAAATCTTATTCATAAGCCTTAGGGGCAGATAATTTAATCAATTTAATAACACAAACAGTTCAATAGGAAGTAAGCATAAATGAAACTTATATTTAACAGAATCAAAAAATTACAAAACAAAAACATGCAAAATCCAAAACGTATTGAAAAAAATGTCCACCGTTATATGACCTATCCCAATAAAACCTGAAAAAAAAGATAACAAAGAACAGTCATACCGCTCTGACAATTTCCAATTGCTAATCAGCACACCATAATACATTTCTTCGCAGAAGTCTCCAGCCATTTAATTTTTATGTCATAATTGTTTAAACCATTTATTTGATTTGCTAATATAAAGTACCCTAAACATTTATCTCGAAATTCGTTTGACACTTATCAGCACAACTTAACTTTAATACAACCCTCAAGATTTCCAACAGAATCAACAAATTTAGTATGTTCAGAAACTTAGAAATCTTGCTTTTTAATTATTCCCCCTTTATACATTAAGAAAAGAATTGCACTCAGCACTAAACCATGGAAAGTGCCACTTTGCATCAACTCTCATGACGATTTAAGAAGTACACTGTCTTCTTTTAGTCAGCTAATATTCATTTCATTTAAAAACCATTATATTGTGATAATTTTTTACACTAACCTAACATGTGGTACTTTATCAATTCTTTAATGAATCCAAAACAAATAATATTGACTGCCTCACTTCCGTTAATATAAATAATAATATACTTAATAATTTCTAAATGACGTGTCAAACGAGATCTACTCTACCTACAGTCATTATATATATATATATATATATATATATATATATATATATATATATATATATATATATATATATATATATATATATATATATATATATATATATATATATATATATATATATATATATATATATATATATATATATATATATATATATATATATATATATATATATATATATATATATATATATATATATATATATTTATATATATATATATATATATATATATATATATATATATATATATATATATATATATATATATATATATATATATTAAAGGGTAATG
>JABUQX010015876.1:65000-86816 GCA_015478945.1 Trachelipus rathkii | reverse complement strand
AAAAAAAACAAAAGAAATAGATATAGATAATTATAGTAAAATATGTATAATATATAATCTATTTAAAATTTTTTATAGGCCTTAATTATTTTCAAGATTAATCCAGTCAAAGGATCACTAGCTAATATTATTAGAAAACGCCCGTAAACCCATATATAGCCCCGCTCAACCCTACTCCTCACCCCCCTCGGGGTGGCACCCCAACTCACCTACCTACCTCACAAAAGATAAGGGACTAAATAATACAAATGAATAATAGTAATAACACTGATATAGCGACTTTTTGTAATTTTTTTAAATAAAAGATAAGAAATTACTAAATAAATATAAAAGTATTTATTTTTTTATATATTTATTATATCTATTTACCCTACCCCCAATAAAAAAAAAGGGTGGGAGGGGGGGGGGGGGGGGGGGGGGGGGGAAAATATAATAAAAAAAATAAAAAAATAGTAGGGGGTAGGGGTGGGTATAGGGGGGTAGGAGGAGTATGCATGAGTGAGGGGTAGATACGTATGAGGGGTGTATAGGTGTGGGGGGCCCCCCCTTCCTCCCACCCCTCATCCCCTACACCCCTGGTGGATAAAACCAATAGTCCTCCTTCACCTCTCTGAAAACAATATTATTTGATATTAACTTTCTTGAATGTTTTTTTTTCATGAGGAGACGAGGGAGGGGAACGGAATAGAAGGACCACTCGCTTGATATTTTATTTTACTCATGGTATTCTTACTTTATTGAAGTTTGGGCCAATTGTTATTATTTATTTATTTATTTAATTTTTCTTTTTTTTTTTTTTAATAAAGTATTTATGTATTTAATCATTTTTTATTTTTTTTTTTTTTTATATTTTTTATTTTTTGAGACCAAAATATTTATGATACAAGTCAACAACAAAACATACAATTTAATTAAAAAAAAAAGCGCAGAGATTTAATTCCACATGATTCAGAATCCCGAAATTTATTTTGGATATTGCTAAATTAAATATTATAATATATATATATATACTATATACCATATATATATATATATAGTACTATATACTACATATATATATATAACCCCCCTTGTTTTATATATATATATATATATATATATATATACTACTACTTAATATATATATATAATCTATATACTACTACTATTACTACTTAATATATATATATAATATACTATATACCCTGATATATATAAATAACTATTTATATATATTCCATAAATATAATGAAGTAGTAAGAACCACTATAGAAAATCATGTAGTCAATATGGCTTAAAATATAGGCTACTATATATATTATGATTTTTAAATAATTTTTTAACAGATTTGACTAAAGAATATAATTTATATATTTATTTTTTTACCTTTGAAATCAATATGTAGGTTGTCATCAGTTATTCTTTAAATCTATTTTTCATCGCCATCTGGTCGTACTTCTCAAGAATTCTGTTATTAACCCAATTTTTTTTTTTTCTATTTTGCATCCAATAAACTATCTGTCTCTTTGTTCTCTTTCTTCTTTTGACGAAATCAAAAAATAAAGGAATGAATAAATAAATTTTATCCATTTGGGAAAGAACTGATCATTTAATCATTAGATTAAGATAATTTGATGTTACGGTCCCTACCCCTGTTACCCACGAGCGTGTGAAACATAAATAATAGAAAGTCATTATCTTTTATATCTGATTCTTTACCCTCGAAACATAAGAATAAAGCGCCTCATAAAAAAAAATAAGTAAAAAAATAATTTTCTTGTGTTGTTTTTGATATTCCTTTAAGTTGACTAACCCTATTTTTTTTGTCTTAAATTCCAGCAATCTCAGTTCTCAATAAGAACCCCCCCCCCAAATAAATATAAAAATAACTCTCTTCAGTTTAGATAAAAAAACACCTCATAAACATTTGCGAACAGTAAAACTGATATTTAATATTAATTAAAGAGAGATAATTATTTAATTAATTAATCTATTTAAAAGAAAAACAACCAAAAAAAAAATTATGTATTAATTAATAATCCAAAAGAGAAAAAAAAAAAAAAAAAAAAAAAAAAAGATATAGAGAAAAAAGAAAAGGGAATTTTTTATTTTTTTTGTTGTGTTTTTTTTTTTTCCTACTTTTTCTCTTAAGTTTGTTTGTCTTTAATAACTCTTCCCACTCACCCCCACCCCCCAATCCCCCACATGCGCCCGTCCCTCGTTCCCACCTCGCCCCCCCCCCCCCCCCCCCCGGGGGGAGCGGGGGGGGGCGTTGGGGGGGGGGGGGGGGGGGGGGTAAGTGGGATGACGTATTAGAATGAATGCAAGTGATGGGGGGGGGGGGTGGCTAAGGGGTGGTTCCCAACAGCATTATTGGGGCGTGGAACTACACTCCTTTATAAAGTGTGGGTGGTTGTCTGATTTTCCCCTTTACTCTCAGAATAGATTCTGATAACTAACTTTATCTTAACGATGGGACAATATTTTCCTAGCACGTGATAGTACTATTCAGCAATAGGGGGGGGGGGGGGGGTGGGCTACAACCCCATCTCTCACTCCACCCCCCTTCTATCCCTTCCCCTACATCTCGCGCGCGCACCCTCCCCCCCCCCCCACCACCCCATCCATCAACCCCTACAAATCTTTCACCCCCTTAAATGCACTCTAGTTGTTTTTTATGAATTTTCGGCCAAAGATGATAGGTCGACCAATACATTCTTTTAAAGAAGAAGAATAATAAAACATGAGAGAACGGAGAATTAAAATAACCTTAATTCCCCTCAGCCAAAGCCCTCCGTGCAGATACCTTGGTCTTCTGCCCCCCACCACCCCCCCCATCTGGAGCGGGGGGGCAGGGGCCCACCCTTCACTATTGGTGGGTATTGCTCCTCAATTTCTTTTTATAATTTAATTATCTAGGCACAACCCGTCTTCTAGGACAATCTATTATTTATTGTCTTCAGTCTTAATTGCTGGTTTCTTCATATTTCTAAAACCGATTTGCAATTATCTTGCATTTCCCTCTCGTAAACGGCAAAGTGATTAAGTGATGGGGGGTGGGGTGAGGGGTAGGGGTAGGGTGGGCGGTGGGTGCGAGATTTAGAAGCAATTTTTTAATTACTATTTTATTTATAAGAAAGCAAAAAAAAAAAAATATATATAATAAAAAAAAAATAAAAAAATAAAATAAGGTGAGAGGTGGAGGGTAGGGGGGGGGGGCAGGGGAAATGAACAAAACAACCTAGTGTTTTTAATCTGGTTTCTTCAAACAAACAAACAACCATGTCCGGTCTTACAACAATCCACAAAATACTCATCATACACCACCCTACCTCAGTATTAGTATAAGTAGATTAGGTATATGAGTATAGGTATATATGCGTATATATATAGGTTATATAGATTATAGTATGATAGTATATATAGTAGGTAGTTGGTATATAGTTATAGTAGGGTAGTATAGCTATGTATGGGGGTTGGTAGTAGTAGTTATTTGTAGTAGTCTTTAGTATATAGTTTAGTAGATAGTAGGTGGATATGAGTAGGGTATAGGTAGTATATAGGTATATGATATAGTATAGTATATATAGGGTATAGTGGAGGTAGGTTGATAGTTTAACAAGACCGAGATATCAAGTATAGTATTAGTGAGTGGTAGTAGAGGTGATGTGTAGATAAATAATAAATAATAAATAAAATAAATAAAATAAAAAAAACAAAAAATAAAAACAATATAAATATAATAATAATACCCCTAATAATCACTTTAACCCACCTTTTTATTTATTTTTTAATATAATAATAATATATAAATAATATAATATAATATAAAATACTATATAATATACTAACGATAAAATTAAATGGATATAAAGATTTATTAAAATTATCACCCGGGAAGAATTTAAAATAATAAAAAGAAAATTTTATTTATGTATCAAAAAAATTTTCAATTCTTTGTTTTTAAAAGCAATTCGATTGTAATTCTCCCATTATATGGGTGAGCTATGATTATAGTGGGTTAGCTATTATATGTCTAGATCGTTGTCCTTTCTTCAGTTTAAAATCAGTAATATGTTTGGGCCTTTTTTAAATGTAAAAAATATCTTTTGTAGTGAACGTTTGTGAGTTGATATAGATCGCCTATAACATCGATTAATATCCACATATAATTGGTTATATGATTTATTTACAAAACTCGGTAAAATTTTTAATGATGATCGGATGAATCATTTTACTAAGATTGGTTAAGATATGGGGGATTTGTGGCTCCACGACAGGTTGCTGCTTCGAACATCACTGGCTCTCTCGAAAAATATTTAACACAGGAGAGAATGTGTAGATATGAGTTTATTATTAATTTACGTATATACATATTCTATCATTTAAACAGAGAAAAATTCTGTATAGCAACTATCCAATAGATGTAGAAAAAATTATTCAACACAGAAATTAAACCAACCAAGAATGTTGCGGTAAGGAGATGATAGAAAATAATATTAAAATAATAAAATATAGTAAATAGTTATTTGTTTTGTCTATAATAAAAAAAAAACGAGACTAGACATGACAGATAACATTTTTAGACTATGTTTATACGATTACAAGCTAAAAATCATAAATTCAACTCTATACTTATCTCGCACTCGTGATTAAAGAATCTCATGAAGCATCTTGAGATGGTTCGAAGAAAGAGGTACACTTCAATTCTTGGATCTTCTAAATCATCTATACTCAACAATTCTCCTTCCTTTCCCAAAAAACTCTCTCATAAATAAAACAAATATAGTATTATATTATGAGACGTAATTTCAACAATAAATAAGTGTATAAGATAATATATACTATATAAATTTGTCATGTCGGAAAATGGTATATACGACAACATAAAAATATAATAATAATTAGGTGGCGTGATGAAGGTCAAACTAAAAATTATATACCAATGTATTATAACTAATAACAAATAAAGTATTAATAATAGTAATGTACTCATTATGAATTCACCACATGAAATATAAATATGCAGACTAGCATATTATTTAGACAGATTCGAATACTTTTCTGTAAACATTTCTTCTATGTGCGCTGCATCATATGTATTTGTAATCAGAAGTCAAACTTTATTTTAAATTCTTAGTATATGGTTACTAAGATTACCTTTGTACTTCAAGTCACCAATCCTTAAATGACTCTGACTGGACCATTATACTGTTTCTCATTTTGTTAATATATTATTCTTATTTTTTTTTTTTATTATTTTATTACTCTTATATAAAAGTAAATATAATAAAGATAAACAATATAACAAATGTATAATAATAATATTATATATATTATTATATAATAAATATATAATTAATATATATAATAATTAAATAATAATAAATAATAAATATAATATATAATTTTTTATATAATATATATATTATATATATATATAATAATATAATTATATTATATATATATATATATTAATTAATAAATAAATAAATAATAAATATAAATATAAAATAAATTTTTATTATTATTATTATATAAATTTATAGAATAAATAAAATAATAAATAATCATATAATAATATAATAATAATTAAATAATAATAAATAATTAATAATAATATATAAAAATAAATATAAATAATAATATATAAATATTTTATATATTAATTTATAAATAATATATTTATACTTAATTATATTTTGTGTGTGTGTTATGTACATATATTTTTCATTGTAATGTTCAAATAGAATTTATTATTATTATTTTATTATTATATTTTATTATTATTATTTTTATTAAATTATTATTAATATTTAATATTTATTATTTTTATTATATAACTAAATTGTTTATAGTCCATATCACTCTCCTTTACTTTATTTTTTAATTTTAAATCATCATCTATCTACTATATATTATTAATATATTAATAATATTATTTATTTTAATAATATTTATAACTAGTACTAATTCCACACTCTATAATTAGTTTGAATTTATAATTGCGAGGACTGTGTAAATATAGTTTCTCGGAAATTCTAAATTTAAATCCGTAAATAACATTTTAGTAACAAAAAAATGAGTTGCAAAAAAAAAAAAAAAAAAATTTCTTGCTAAGAAAACCAATATCAGATTCAAATAATTTTATATATCAAATATATTCCATATAATAAATATTATGGTGTACATAATTAATCTGTATTCGACAACATACGACGAAAGAGATTTATGTGTCTAATTGTTATTTAAGTATTTAATAACATGAAATATATAATTAACATTTATTTCGGCGTTTCCTTTCTCTTTTATGCATTTTCAAGTATCTTACCGAAGTTCTAGCGTATTTTTTATCTGAGAAATGTCTTAGTTGGATACTTCTTATCGTAACAAATTTCAAATATGAGCATCTAGTTAGAATTATTAGATATGAAATGCGAAAAATGAATTATGAAAGACATATTACATCCCAGTGTTCGGAAGGATTGATACCATAGCTGTCGGCTCGTAATATGTTCCCCCCAAAGATTGTGAACACCATTTTAAATGCATCCTGCTCTCTCCTTTTTAACTGGACTCAGTTATTCCTTGAAACTTGATTCTCTATTAAAGAGCTGCCTGATGTGAGATCCAAAATATATTCTATCCTTAATTTTGCTTTACCGAGGTATAATATTCGGAAACTTTATTTTTCATCAGGAATAAGAAAACTATGATCCACGCTCCTTCTTAATTCGTTTTCTTAACAATAATTTTCATACGGAAGAGATTGATATGCAGAAGATGCAATAATGCTATCGTTGTTTCTACCAAAGTCGCGGGTGCGACACTATTCTGACCTGGTACATTCCCTGTGAGATTGGATAACTTGATTTCCAGTAGTAACTTCTCTTTATTAGAGCTGATCATATAATCATATGACTATAGCATTATTTGTGCACCCAAACACTTGAAGATATGGGAACATTTAGACAACTTTGAAGTCATCACACAAATTCCACTTATGCTCGTTGTACTTATTTTCTGTTAAAAAAAAAAGTTCATGTCGGATATATTTCTTTCATTGAACTGATATGATGTCAAAAAAAAAAAAAAATAAACATATTTTGTGTTATCTGTTATGGTATAAGCAAACACCTCAAATTGAATTAAGTATCCTGTGGTAACTGCTATTTTTTGATTCTTGGTTATTACAGTTTAATAATTAAGGATTCAAATATCAGGGTCCATGTAATGTACGCCAGTGGGGGCCTGCCTTTCTTAAACACCCAATAAAACTTTGTAACTCGCGTATTCTTTAACATAATTAAGATACGAAAAGACTGAAAATCAACCTTCCCGAGGTTGTACGAAGAATTTCAAAAGATAAATTGAAACAAATGAGCAAATGCAAACCTAGAATTGTACATATTCATATATTGCAATATTTGTAGACACAAAATAGGACGACAATAAATAAATAGATAATATTAAAGGTTCCTCCCATCAATATTTTCTTTACTTTAATAAAAAAAAAACTGTCTTTCGTATGATGCCTTTAACTTTTTTTTGCTTAAAAATTTATAATGAATGAAATCTACTTTACTAATTTTACTGCAGTTGAAGAAAAAGTATAAAATAATTTTCCTGTATTTTTGTAAGTAAAACAGTTATAAAAGTTTTTAAGGTAAAGCTTCAACACCCTTTTTTTCACTTTTTACTTTAATATATTATAATAATAATTACTTCTACAAAATAAAAAGTAAGAAAATAAACATATTTATATATATTAAATATTTATAGTATATATTATATATATATATATATATATATTACTTACTTTAGTCTAAAAAAATTGAAAGCATTTTTATAATATGCAGTTGAAGGGTATGCACTGTGTTCTGCTCGTGTGTATCCTATATAATCGGTTCTTCTTACATGAGTGCCAACAAGAATGATTTCCGATTTATTGAGCCTCCTACTTTTAAGGGTGTTTTCTAGAATATACTTAGCAGTTTTTATATTTTTCTTTTGGAACTTTAATAAAGTGTTAAAATATTCTCTATGAGGCATTATTTTATCTGTTGAACAAGTATAACGTTTTATGAAGGTGTAATTTTCTATATTTGTAAAGTTCAATGTATTTGTATCTTTTATGACATTTTCCTTGAATTTTTTGTAAATATTTTCAAAACTATTTTGGTATTTTGACTTTGTTTTGGTCTTAAAACATGAATTGGGTAAATGAGGTAGTGGGACAGTTTCAAATAATATTCTTAACCTTTTGTACATTTGGGATGTTGCGACTGCCTGAAAGAAATTAAAAAAGTAACTAAAATTAGTTAATTAAAATTTGCATTGGAGTGCTTTTTCAATTGCAACATAACTACCTAAATTTCTATCTTATTTAAACCAAGTTAAAAGAAAAAAATAGCTCTTTTCGAGTCTTTAAAACATTTTTCCAGGGGTTTACTCTATCACCAATATTTTTAGGATATAAAAAATGGAAAGGAATTATTTATATTCACGTTTATACACATTATTCAAAATCATTTAAAAATTGAATTAGTGGTAGATGGTATTATTACCTAAATACCCCATGTGATGAAATTATGTTTTCTAACACCAATTCTTAACTATGCCCTATTTGATTGTACCAATAAATAATTTGGTAATAAATGCCTTTTTGCGATAGCGTTTTTATTATTCAATCGAAGTTTATGAAATTTTCAGAGACTTTATAACTTGGAAAGATGCACCTTATTCTTAGAACAATACTTTTATTCCAGATCGTTTTGTCGCCTTTTACGGTGAAATTTTCAAAAATGTGAAAATTTTCCCATGAACAGAGATAAAATCGTTTTGTATACAAAAATTATTTTAATTTGCAAATGCGTATCTCCCCTACTATATATGCTTGGAAAACTTCATGTTAAAAAAAGCTAACGCAGTTTAAAAGTTTTCAAAAAAAAAAAAAAAAATTAAAAACTTATGTTAGTTGTGGTCGCATATGACATCACATATGAAAAATTATTTTAAAATTGTTTTATGGCATTTAGCCTACTTTCCCTAGTTCTTTTTTCAAGCTATTTCAACGAAGGGTATATGTTAAGTAATCAATATAGGCACGACTGATTGATAGACAAACCATAGGGTAAAGGGCAAAATTGGCCCATATGAAAGTTTTGTTTCGTTGAATTATACGTACTCTGAAATTTAACAAATATCGGAAGAATAAAAAGTTGGGTTTTTGCAATAAAAAAATTATTTTTATAGCAATTTTTTATAATTTACTTTTTAATTATTAAAATTTTCACCAAAATTAAACGGTGCCGATGATTTTTATAAAATTGGGTCAACGTATTTTAAATTGATAGTAGAACTTTTTACGATCTCATTGAAATTGATTAAATATACTGAGAACAACAGAGTTTAAATCTTCAAAAAGTTGTTTTAAAAATTGTGATTTTTAATTTTATTCTGATAATCCTTCAAAAAAAAATTTTAATGAAATATTTTCTTCCATTCATGATTATTTTAATTTCAAAGAGTTTTTCCAATATTTTAGGGAAAAAATATTATATCATAAAAATTTAAAATTTAATTAAAGTTTTAGTGAAAATAGCTAAAAATTGGACCCGTTCTTAAAAAGCACTCCCCTATAGCAACAAAACTGTACTGACGATTTTTTAATTACGATTTATGAACAGCTCATCTTTTTATTCTTTTATTTTTTAATAAAAATAAAGCAAAAAAAAAAAAAAAAAAAAAAAAAAATCTTCTAAAGGGGGAGGGCTTATAATTATTATAAATTTTCTTTTGTTACTTTCCATTTTTACTGGAAATAAAACTTGAATAAAAATGCTTCACTTAATTATAATGCATCTGATGAATCATGTGTTTAAATTAGTTTGATGTTACAACATTATTATTATTATTATTATTATTATTATTATTATTATTATTATTATTATTATTATTATTATTATTATTATTATTATTATTATTATTATTATATTATTATTTATTTTATTATTATTATTATTATTATTATTATTATTATTATTATTATTATTATTATTATTATTATTATTATTATTATTATTATTATTATTATTATAATTATAATTATAATTATAATTATAATTATAATTATAATGATAAGTAAAAGTTTTAACTTAATATTGATTATTATTATTATATCTATTATTTAATATTAATATATATTATCTGATCATTATATAATTAACCTCCTATTACATAATCATATTATCACATAAATTCGACTCTAATCTACTTCAATTACACCATTATTAAATTAAAATCTAATCATCAATCATAATTCATTATTAATTTACACATTATGCATATTATCTTGTATTGTTATTGTATTTGTGCTTACTATTGCTTATTGTTAATTATTTATTAATTATTATTGTCATTATATTTATTATGTATTATTATTATTATTCATTATATTATTATTATTATTATTTTTATTATTATTATTATTATTATTATTATTATTATTATTATTATTATTATTATTATTATTATTATTATTATTATTATTATTATTATTTTATTACTAGTTTTCGTCTTGGTATAGAACCTGTGGTTATTATGGGAGAAATCCTCCCATTCTAACCTCCTGCAGGGATATCAACTGGATCGCAACGATAAATAATATAAATTAAGGGAATTATTTGCCCGTAATGATATTGAGACGTATGTACAGCTACTGGCGCACATGTTTACAGTCGATTTTCTTTTGATACTTTTTAAAAAGAAATAGGCAGCCATGTTGGAAGATGAAGCATTTTATATCATTAACCGTTGAGGTATGAGCGACTTTCTGATATGTATCAGGTTGCCTGTAAAACGAGTGATAATAATTTCATTATTATTATTCTTACCCTTATTCCAAATTCAATTTTGAAGATATATAATTGGAAAAATGAACAAATATAATTCCCAAGTCGACCATTATCAAGAGCAGAGATAAATGGATCGGAGCAATTTTCTTCTGAAATCAATATAAATATTATTACTAATTTGCACATGTATTTTTTTGGACATATTTTAAATATGATACTGGATAATGATATTATAGAATATATCTAAGAGCTTAAATTTTTTGATATTATTATTATTATTATTATTATTATTATTATTATTATTATTATTATTATTATTATTATTATTATTATTATTATTATTATTATTATTATTATTATTATTATTATTATTATTATTATTATTATTATTATTATTATTATTATTATTATATAATAATAAATATATTATTATTAACTTTAATTTTATCATTATTTATTACTTATGTATATAAATTTCTCCATACATTATTACTTAATCTAATATAATAAATCAAGCATAATTAAGAATAACCTAATAATTCAATAATAAATAATTATATAATAATAATATAAATAATAAAAATAATATTAATAATAATAATTAATAATAATAACTAATAATAATAATAATAATGAATATAAAATATAGATAATAATACAAAAAATCCAATAATAATAATATAATAATGAATAATGAATAATAATATTAATAATAAGAATAAATAACCTTTTATAAATGATAATAATAATAATAGATAAATAATAAAAAAATAATAATAATTCGTAGTATAAAAAATGCTGTAATACGAATATTAGTATTAATATTTAATAATCAATAATAAATAGTTATCTATTATTATTATTATTATATTATTATTATTATTATTATTATTTATTATTATTTATTATTATTATTATTAATTATTATTTTATTATTATTATTATATTATTTATTTATTATTATTATTTATGTATTATTTATTGATTATATTTTATTTTATTTTTATTTTTTAAGTTTACATTTTTTTCATTCTTATTATTATCTTATATTATTATTATTATTATTATTTATTATTTATATCTATTATTAATTTATTATTATTATTATAATTATAATTATTATTATTATTATTATTATTATTATTATTATTATTATTATTATTATTATTATTATTATTATTATTATTATTATTATTATTATTATTATTATTATTATTATAATTATAATTATAATTATAATTATAATTATAATTATAATTATATTATAAATTAGTTAATTATTATTATTATTATTATATTAATTATTATTTAGTTATTATCTATAATTATTATTATTAGTTTATTATTATTTTCATTCTTTTATTATTATTTTTTATTATCTATTATTATTATTATTATAATTATTATTATTATTATTATTATTATTTATTATTATTATTATTCATTATTATTTACTAGTTATTATTTATTATTATTATTAATATTTATTATTATTATTATTATTATTATTATTATTATTATTATTATTATTATTATTATTATTATTATTATTATTATTATTATTATTATTACCGAACCTTATTTATTTCAAGACACCATCTCAATTTACTTCAAATTTGCAAAGATGCTTAAAATGATCTTAATTGATTTAAAAACGTAAAAAAGGGACAATAAATCAGCTTAATCAACAGACTATCATTGTTATTTTCCATATGAGCAAACCATTTTAATACACTCTCATTAATACTTTCTTTTACATCCTTCTTCATACCACAGACCTCCCTAAATTTTTCTTTCCTCATTTTTATCAATTCTTCTCACACTTAGCACCTCCCTAAGAAATCAGTCTGAATAGACTGTACCTTAGATCTATCCCTCTTATTCTACACCAAAGTTTCACTAGATAAATTAACACACCGGTAACAACATACAGTCATGCAGAAAAACTCTATAGGGCTTAAGACTTTGTCTCATGGCATTTACTAATAATTTAATTGCACCAGCCAATTTCCCACTATTTACAACTTTCCCAAGACACTGAATCATCCGTTCCATTTTTATCCAACATACGGCATAACTATTTAACTCATATAAGTGTTCTAATTGCTCACAATTCAACATGATTTCACACTGCGGACTCTCTTCACCCACTACCATTACCTTATCAACACTTACTTTCAACCCCTTCCTTTTAAACACCCTACCGAACCCTCTAATAATCCACTCAAACTTTCTTCATATTCGCCACACAAAACCAAATCATCACCTTTCAATAATCATGGCACCCTACACTCTCTTCCACTCTCCATCAGATAAACATCCTCCTCTGGCCTCTCTACCTTAAATTCTTTCATCACCTCATCCATATTTCAAAATATAGTAAGGGAGACAAAACAAAACCCTGCCACACCCGACTATTAATATTAAACCATTCACTCCCTACATCATTTATTCACACATAAGCTTCACTGTCGACATACAGGTTTTTGATTCCGTTCAGAAAACTATCTATAAAACCAAAATACTAATATTGTCATGCGCCTGCAGCAAATCCATGAAACTTAAATACAATTTGTTTACCCTTTCTCTCATTTGCTTCAATGTAAAATTTTATGTACATATACTCTACTATTCAAAATGCATCTTGTTTTTCAAGAATCAGCCCCTCAGTTGCTCGACGTACTTTTTCATTCAAAATTCCAGCATATATCTTCCTTACAACACTCGATAAAGTAATTCCCCTATAGTTTCTCAGATCCCCTTATCTCTCTTATCTCTTTTACTATTCAGAACTACACCATCCATGAACGAGGAATTCCATATATTCCACATTTACCATTATTCAACTTTCTCACTTTATCTATTACCTCTTCTCTATTAACTTCTTCATCCATAAACAATCTACCTCTTCTTACACCAACAAACTCACAAACATTCACCGTCACATCTTTAAGGCCGAGTTATGTAGTTTTTCGAAGTTCCCTCCACACTCTCCTGACATCTATTTTGTTAGTCACGAAAACACCATCTCTTTTCTTTATTCTATGAAAATTCTTCCCATTGCTCTCTTGTTTGTCGTCGTATTCCCTTCCAGAACAGTTTCCTATTTCCTTATAAGTTTCCATTCATTGCTCCCAAGCTCTTCATTACATCTTTTCTTCATCCGACGTATGCTACTTTTAGTCTTCTTTCTTTACTCCTTATACAACTCCATTCCCTTTCTTTCGAAACCTCACATAGATTTTTAGCACATTTAACCACGGGTCTTTTTTTTTTACTTTTAACTGCTTGCATTATCTCTTAATTCAACCACTAATTATTGTTACTCTCACTCCCTACTTCAGCACACACTTATACTTCTCTTGCACTGATAACAAATATTTTCTTAATTTTCCTCCAGATTTGTTCAATTTCATTTTGTTCACATTCATCTAACTTCAATGCGCTTCCATATTACCTTGCTTTCTTAACTTTTCACTCACAAATCTTTTCACTTCCTTCCTTTTTCTTTCCTCTCCATTCATGCCACCGCTAACTTAATTTTACATAAAATAACATAAGAATATGATATCCCCATCCCTAACCTCCTTAATGATTTAACATCCTGACATTCTTTAAAATATCCTTCTTCGCCAACACAAAGTCAATCGTACTTTTCACTTCGACACCATCTCTACCTATACCAGACCTCGTATACTTATGGATACTCTTATACTCAAATAACGAATTACTTGCAAACGTACCCCTCTCCACTTAGAAATTAGTCACCTTCCTACCATCCTTTTATTTTCGCCCAGAATTCTAAGGGCAATTATTCTTCCATCCCTTTTTCAATCACTTATCCAACAATTTAAGTCACCCAGCACAGTTAATCTGAAGTCCCTACTCAACAACGTTTAAAACATCGTCAGTTTATCCAAGAAAGTCACACTCTCTCAACAGCACCCTGAGATGGACCATATTTTACAACAACATATAACTTGACCTTTTCAAACTTACATACTCCCATTAGTTTTCTAAACTTACACAAAAAAATCCACAATAGATCTGTGCAACAAGTTACTCATCAGAATAGCAACTCATCTCCCTCTGTCATTCCTCTCCATTCAATCACACACATATTTCACCACATACTACTCGTCTACATCACTTCTTTTCATTTTTCTTTCAGTTACAGTAAATAAATCAGTTACACTTTCAAAATATATCAATCCTCCCTCCCCTTTTCTTCGTCATTTATTCCTCTAATATTCCATACCAGGCGTTTTTATACTGTTTTGCTGAAAGTCATAAGATCGCTTGCCCAGGTCAGGACCCAGGTCCAAGTATTCCCTATAGCTTTCCAAGCTAAATATTATTCGTTCCAAAACAAACTAAGACTGTTCTCTTAGTCGCCTCCTATAACACATAGAACATACTCTGCATTGAAGTTCTTTCCTCAAAGCACATGGATATACTGGCATATTTAAATAATGCCGTCAGTAATATTATTTTATGTTTTGTGTCGCGTATTATTGTGTGGTGTGTGTGGTGGGTGTGGTGTGTGTGGTGTGTGTGGTGTGTGTGGTGTGTGTGGTGTGTGTTGTGTTTGTGGTGTGTGTGTGAGGTGTGGTTGGTGTGTGGTTTGTGTGTTTTGTGTATATATCCATATATGCGCCATGTATACCCATATACTCCATATATACCTCTACCACTCACCATATATATGTACCTCTATCTCACTATGCTATGCTGCTGCTCTTGCTTCATATATATGTATATATGGAAATGTATGTAATATATGTAATAATATGTAATAATCTATGCTTTAACTCATGTAATAATAATAATAATATAATAATATAATATATATATATAATAATAATATATATATGTTATAAAATAATAACCGTCCAGTAATAGTTTTTATATATATATATATATATATATATATATATATATATATATATATATATATATATATATATATATATATAATATATATAATAATATATGTATATGTATATAACTATAATAATAACAATAATAACTGTATATATAATAATATAATATCAATATAATATATATATATATATATATAGCATATAATATTACTTATATATATATATGTATTAATATACTCATATCATAATATATATATCCTTCCCCCGCCGCCTCATATATATCTCCTCACCTGCTGCCCCGCCATAACACTTACCATATATACTATATATATATATACATAAAAGAACCCTGCTACAGTGTATGCAGAATGTGGATACGAATAACCGCAAAGGGGGAATCATTGAACAAAGGAATGTCATGTAACGTACTCTAACAATACATATGCCTAATATTTATAATCTCATTTCTTTAGGAGCACTATTTCCTTCTTCCCTATAAATATCAATTTAGGAGACTACATACTTTTTCAGGATCATTTCATAAGGCTTATTTTACGTTCACCACTCATTACAGCTCAATTTATACACTATATGTAAGTCTCAGGAAAATTTACTGGGGTCGCTATATTTGATAGTTTTCTCCATTGACAGTTTTTTAAATAACAAATTATGAGAATTGATTTTTTTCCTCATGTCAATTTCTCTTGTTTTTTTTTACGTTTTCAATCTTCCCAAATAATTTTAAATTTTTCGTGTAAGTTTTATGAAAATCAAGAGGGTGTCATGAAATTAATTAGAACCTTATAATTATAATTTAATCATTCTTTACTGTACCTCCAATTTTACCTTCCAAAACAGAATGGCTTGACTCTAGATTTGCATCACTGATTAACGAATGTGTCTTATTTTGATTTCCTTTAAAAACTGAAAACTTTGTCCGAATTGCATTATTGTGATTTTCTTCCACATAACCATGCAGGAACACGTTAACCATAATTGAAAAAATAAATATTAGGGGTATATAGCAAATTTTATAATTAAAGATAAAGCATCTTTTTAATTCCATTGTGGAAATATTTTCAATTTTTCTGTTTGAAGAGAAAGCCTGAATATTATATTGAAGTTCAGTACCGTCTGTGCTAACAAAAAATGCTTCATCAACACTTTAATTAACAACATAAAATATTATAGACAAAAAAAGAAAACATACACACACAACTACACGCACACAAAATTTAATTTACGTCAAACAATAGAGGGATTGGTTCTGATCGTGAATATCCCGGGTTAGATCCCATGTATGTGTCTTATAAATCAATTTCATTTTCACTAGATGCCCTAATTGGAATATTGACATATTAGAATTGGACAACAGACGTGGAAAGTGACCATTTTCATATATATATATATATATATATATATATATATATATATATATATATATATATATATATATATATATTTATTTACATATCTTTGCCTCTTCTTTATTCTTCTTCTTCCTATATATAGCATCATATGTATGTAATATAGTAATATATAATATACAGCAATAATATATGCAGCTGCAGCCTTTCTTATATATATTTATGTATTTAGTCATTTATGTAATATAATATATATATGTAATATATACAGCTAGTAACTGCCAGCAACCAGCCAGTAATATGCTGTAGCCTTGTATGTAGCCAGCCAGCCAGCGTAGCCAGCCAGCAGTAGCCAGCCAGCCAGCGCTGCTGCTGCCTTTGCTGCTAGCTGCAGCAATAGTAGTATGCGCAGCTAATATATGTGCTAACAATATGTATGTATATCATAATATGTAATATAATATGTAATATAATCTTATATATGGCACCAATAATAATAATAATAATAATATAAATAATAATAATATATACGTAATAATCAAAATATGTAATAATAATATGTAATAATAATAATAATAATAATATATCCTGTAATATACAATAACAATAATAATAATAATATATAATAATATAACAATAATAATATAAATAATAACATATCAATATATATATGTATATAATAGCTATGTAATAATAATAATAACTAATAACTTAATAATAATATATATAACAACCAACAATAATAATATAATAATATATATATGTTTATAATAATATATAATATGTATATATATCAATAATATATCAATATCTTTATCATCTTTGCTTAATATTAATAATATTATGTAATAATATGTATGTAACTCTTTCTATATATGTATAATAATATGTATAATAATAATATGTATGTATAACCAATAATAATATAATAATAATATATAATAATATGTATATATAACAATAATAACAATATATATATATATGTAATAACAATATGTATATGAGTAATATGATGCATACTATATAATAATAATAATATGTATGTATATATATACTATATATATATATGTAATATGTAATAATAATAATAATATATATAAAAATATGAATAAATAATATAGTAATATAACAATATAACAGCATAACAATAACATATATATCTTTATACTGCTGCACTGTAATATAATATAACTTAATATGTATATGTAATAATATATATATATATGTATATGTAGCACTCCATATGGAAATAATATAAATATAACATATATAATAATATATATATGTAATAATAACATATATATATATATAATAATAACTAACTGTATAATAATAATAATATAATATAATAATAATATATAATATGTAATAATAATACATTACATAATATATATAATATATATATATTTATATATATATGTATATATATATATAATAATAATATAATATATATGCAGCAACAATAATAATAATAATAATAATAATAATATATGTAATATGTATAATAACAATAATAATAATAATAACAACAATAATACCAATATATATATATATATTATGCCCATGTATGAAGTAGCCAACAATATATGTAATATGTATAATAGCCCAATATATTTAACAACATAACCTTATGTATGTAATATAATAGCATATCTTATATGTAATAACATAATATAATATATATAAATATGTATATGTTATGTAGCAATAGCCAGCTAATATAAATAATAACCAGCAATAATAATAACTAACTTAATAATAATATAAATAATAACCAATAACTAATAATAATAATATATATATATATATATATATATATATCAACATTTATTCTATATATATCTAATATATATATCAATTGTAATAATAACAACTGTAATAACTTAATATATATGTATATATGTTGTATATATATAATATATATATATATATATGTATATATAATAATATAATATATAATAATATATATATATATAATAATATATAATAATAATAATAACATATAACATATGTATATATATAATAATATATAGATATATTAATAATAATAATAGCGCTATTAATAATAATACAATATGCTCTATGCTATATAATAACAACATATGTAATAATAATATAATAATAATATAATATATATATAACTTAATAATATACTATAATATATATATATATAATATATATATATAAATGTGTGTATAAGTAATATGTAGCCATATGTATGTGCTGTAATAATATATATAATATCAATAATATATATATATATATATATATATATTATAATATATTATATAATAGCCAATAATATAATATATAATATCTTTACATGTATAATATGAAATGTATATATATATATTTGTATATATATATATATATATATATGTTTATATATATATATATATAACTAGCATAATATATTTGCTTCTGTATATATATGTAACCTTAACTGTATGTATATAACTAATAATATATATAATATAATAACAACATATATATAATATATATATATATAATAAATATATTTATATGTTGTATATATATAATAATAATATATATATATATAATAATATATATCTATATATAACTCTAACAACATATATATATATAATAACAATAATAATATATGTATATATATATAAGTATGTATAATATATTCAATGTATGTATAATATATGTATAATATATGTAATATAATATATAATGTATATAAATAATATATAACTGTATAACACTATAAATAACAACATATATGTATATATATATATATATAATATATGTATATGTATATATACATAGATAAAAGACAAATATGTAATAATAATATATGTATAATAATAACCTTAACAATATATATATAATAATATCTTTATATATAATAACAATAATATATAATATATATATATGTAATAATATATATATATATATATATAATAATATATATCTATATAATGCATATATATAATAATAATATATATATACAATAACATATATAATAATATAATAATAATAATAATAATAATATGTATATATATCGCTCAACTATTAACAACAACAATAATACAGCCAATATAGTATATGCAATACAAACAAGTAATAATATATGTATAGTATATGTATGTATGTATGTATAATAATAATAATGTAATAATAATATGTAACAATAATAACTATAATAATATAGCACCAACATATTCTTCTTTAATAACATAGCCAAAGGAACTATAATAATAATAATATAATAATAATAATAATAATAATATATATATATATATATAATATAACCATACATAATATATATGTATATATGTAACAATAACTAATATAACAACAATAATAACCAATGTAATATATGAAACTATATGTATAACGCCGCGCGCGCTATACTGCGCGCGCGCCTGCGCGCGTGCCGTGCGCCGCGCGCGCGCGCCGCAGCGTATGGAAATATAATATAATAATATGTAATATAATAATATATATCTTATAATATGTATAATAATATATATATATAATATATATATATATATATATAAATAACAACAATAATAATAATAATAATAATAATAATATATATATATAATAATAACCAACATATATATATATATATATAATATATATATATATACATGACATAAATATTATATAATATAATAATAACCAACAATAATATTATATATATATGTATGTATATATATATATATAACAATAATAATAATATAATAATAATATATATATGAATATAATATGTATATAATATATAATATATTTATATATATATATATATAAATATATATATATATATATATATATATAATAATAATAATATAATATATGCTCTTAAATAATAATAATAATAGCCAATAATAATATATATAACATGAAATAACCCAGCAATAGCCAACATAATAATAATAATACACTCCAATAATAATAATAATAACAACATACACTTTATATATATATATATATATATATATATATAATAATAATATAATAATAATATAAGTAATATAATATGTAATATAATATAATAATATATATATATATATATATATATATATATATATATAATAGCAATAATAACTCAACTCCAAGCAACAGCATAGCAGCCCAGCTGCTGCTGGCTTGTAAGTTAGGAAAGAATTAATACAATCCATTAAATAGCCAATAATATGGCATAATATGTAATAATTGTTGTATATAGAGCATAGCTCCAATAATAACCAATAACAGTAAAAATAACAATAATAATATAAAAACTATTATGAAAAATATGAAATATATGAAATAATAATATGTATATATGTATAATAATAATAATAATATAGCATAATAATAATAATAATAATATATATAATATATGTAATATATGTAATATAATAATAATAATATAACATAATAATAATATATATGTAATAATAATATATATGTATATATAATAACATCTATTTCATAATAATAAATATATAATATATATGTATATGTAAATATATATGTATATAAATAACTTAATAATATGTATATATAAAAAACTTTGCTTTCACATATATAAAAATATATATATATATATATATGTAATAATATAATATATATAATAATAACAATATAATATATGTAACCAATAATAGCCAACCAACAACATATATACTATAAATATATATATGTATAATAATAACAATATGCATAAAGTAAATAACACTAGCCAACCTTAACCTTGTAATAATATGTATATATATA
>JABUQX010015876.1:45000-62500 GCA_015478945.1 Trachelipus rathkii | reverse complement strand
TGTAATATATGTTATAATAATAATAATATATGTAATATGTTTATATATATATATATATATATATAAAAGGAAATATATAATAATAACAATAATATATATGTATGTAATATATTAACATAATAATAATAATATGTATATATATGTATGTAATGTAATAATATATTATGTATGTGTTTGTAGCTATGTGTTCATAACCATGTGTAACTAATAGTAATATATGTAATATGTAATATACAATAATAATATAATATAATATGCCAACAGCAATAACCAATAATAACTCAACTAATAGCCAATATAGGTAATAACCAGCAATAATACAGCCAGCCAATAATAATAATATCAGTATATGCTGTAACCAGCCATTTATTTAATCAACCAACTAATAATAATAATAATATGTAATAACAATAATATATGCATATGGAAATAATATAATAATATGTAATATATATATAATAATATATATGTAATATAAATAATAACTAATAATAATATTAAATAAATATGATTTCATGGCATAATAACTCACTTAGAATAATAAGATGTATTTCCAGCAGCCAGCGCTGCTCCCAGCCAGTGCTGTACCAGCAGCCAATAATAATATAACATTAATATAACACCAATAATAATATATATGTATATAATATAATAATATATATATATTATACTATATATGCTATATAATATATATATATATATATATTATATATATAACATAATAATAACTTAATAATATAATAATAATATATATATATAATAACAACAACAATAACCAATATTCAACTAAATAAATAATATATATATGTATATAATAATATATATGTATATATAGATAATAAACTTTAATAATAATAATAATAACCAACCAAAACCAGATACATATAACTGCTTATTATATATATATATATATATTGCTACTCTTCTGCTATATATATATATATATATATATATATATATATATATATATATATATATATATATATAGCATCTCAAAGCATAATTATTCATAAAAATTAAAATTTATGTTCGTACTTATGAAAAGATTTGCGTTAGCAAAATTTTGTCATAAGTACGAGCAAAATTGTATAATATGGCTTCCCCGCTGCCTCATTGAGCACTTCTCCCCATATTCTCTCCTACTTTTTTCTTATACTCAGTCGGACTCACTACCAACTTGTTTGCTCATAAGAAGAAAGAAATCCGAATTACCCAAAAAAATCTTTCCTGCAAGGGAGGTTAAACTTTAGGAAAAGTCCACAATAGAAGAATCGACTCATCTCAATTACCAAGTATTTCAGAAAAGAAGGATTCGGCAAAGGAGGTAACGCAGGAAAAGTCTCTGACTGCTCATCAAAAATTAGATGATAAAAGAGAGAAATTAAATAAAGGGGAGATGGTTGCTATTCATATTTTATTGAATAAATCATCATTTGTTTTACGACTTTTAAATTATCATCCTTTTCATATAGAGGCCAATTGAAAAAAAGAATAAAGACTTTACATTAAAGAACTTTAAAAAGGACCCCGATATACATTGGTAATCCCAGAACTAAAACACCCAGTGTCTTTTGATAACCAATTAGCATTTCACCAGTAACTTCTATCTACGATGCCAAACAACAAAGTATTGGATACTTACACTCTATATTACTAACTCCTTCATCCTCACCAAGAAAAGTTCGTCTCCAAAAGAAGACAACAAAAATTATTAAAAAGAAGAAACTACAATATTAAAAAATTTAAATCGCAACTCTCCAAGATGACTCAAACGAACCGCAAACGAACATTATCAATACGGACTTCTTTAACATTCTCAATTAAATTTGGATTATGGTATGAAACTCATTTTGTATTCCACTACAAATATTTAGGCTCCTCTTCCAATTCTGAATATTCAGTACCATTTCCAATGTTTTTACAAATGAAGAATTTACAATTGCAAAAATACTGAACTGCTCTCCTTCAACTTTCTCAATCCCCCTGGTCGACACCACCTCATTTCGTTTCAAAATTACTTCAGGTAGGTGACGCCCATGTGGTGACTGTAGAACCTTAAATCCTATACCAAAACAGAATCGCAACAAGATCTTTTTCAAGATTTTCTTAAGTTTGTCTCATCCAAGTGTCAGAGCTTCTCTTCGCATGAAGGCGTGCAATTTTAGCCTATATGGATCAAGATATTCACGTATGGACTTAATCTTCTTTCCAATGTCAAAATTCCAAGATTCATCGTTAAGTGAAATCTTTTAAAAACTTGTGTGCGATATATCTAATATTTTATATAGCATTTGTATTTTCTTGCATTCAAATGTTTGTATATTTGCTTATATCTAATGGATATAATCAAATATGCTTATATTTGAATGCACCTTTTATTGTATAATATTTTGAGTTTTCATTACATATCATTTTATATTTTGTAATATCTTCATTCCAATGTTTGTGTGTGTGTTTATGTCTAAGAACATAATCAGATATGCTTATATTTGAATGTCATTGTCATTATATATTTCTCTTTATTATTTTTAGTCATTTACTTGTTTTATATATTTGTGCGCATTTTCTAATGCCACCAAAGATGTATGCATTTGAATGATTATAATTATTTCTTTTATATCATGTATTTATATACTTTACCACTCCTTGTTTAGCGTGGAAAGTAATGTAGCATCCCAAAGCATAATTATTCTTAAAAATAAAAATTTATGTTTGAACTTATGCCAAGATTTGCGTAAGCAAAATTTTTATATAAGTAAGAGCAAATTATATAAAAGGCTTTTCCGCTGCCTTGTTGGGCACTTCTCTCCCATATTCTCTCCTACTCTTTTCTCATACTCAGTCAGACTCACTCCCAACTTGCTTGCTCCTAGGAAGAAAGAAATCCGAATTACAAAAAAAAAAACTTTCATATAAGAGGGGTAAAACTTTAGGAAAATCTGCAACAGCAGAATCGACTCATCTCAATTACCAAGCATTTCAGAAAAGAAAAATTCGGCAAAAGAGGTAACGCAGGAAAAGTCTTTGACAGCTCATCAAAAATTAGAAGATAAAAGAGAGAATCTTAATAAAGGGGAGACTGTTGTTATTTATATTTTATTGAATAAATTATCATTTGTTTTATGACTTTTAAATCATCATCTAATTCATATAGATGCCTAAACCAAGGAAGAACAAAGACTCTTCATCAAAGAACTTTAACCCTTTCAGTCCGACTGGGTCACTGGTGACCCATATTTTTTTATCGATATTTTTGGCTAAAATGTATCGATTTTTACGATTTTTTTTAAAAATATACTAAAAGTATCGATTTATATCGATAGAATCACTCAAAATACCAAAAAGTTTATCAGTGTTGATACAGCTATCGTGTGAAGATGGTGTCGGAGACTCGCTCCACAACTTTTAGTTTTTTGGTGAAGTGGTGGTTTGTTGGTGTTATCTAATTATTACAAGACTTATTTTTTTCTCTTTTTTTGACATTTTTATGTAGAAGAGAGACTAAATAAAAAAAGTTATTCCTAAAACTTTTTGAAAAAAATAAGTCTATCACCGCGAAAATAGACTTCGTTTCACGTGTTCCTCAGGTGACCCATCAGGACTTAACAGTCCTAATTCAAATATTACGACACAGTTTATTATTATTATTATCATATTTATATATATATATATATATATATATATATATATATATATATATATATATATATATATATATATATATATCTTTACTACTCTTCTTTATATATATATATATATATATATATATATTTATGAGAGCCACAACTCGAGGCGATGAAATTACCTCCCATTTTTAATGGTTGCGTCTTTCTCTTTTGCGTTCATATTCTTTACACACTCTTCCTCAGGCAACATATTACTAACCACCATTTACTTCCACATATCATATACACATGATTTAAGACACACACCACTTCTAGATAACACCTTACAGACATCCCCTACTTATATCCCTGTGTGCAGGGGAGAAAAGGAGTACCCACATCTATTTATGTCCTGCGTCTGTCGTGAAGTCGACTTAAAGGGGCGTTAGTCTTGGTTAAGGTTGGCTCGCCCACTATCGCACTATCTCTTGCTAGGAATGCTGATGCATGCCCTCGGAGATGGTCGTGATCTCCGTAAACGATCGAGACTCCCGTAAGCGAAATTGTGTGAATCGTATGGGTACATGGAATGTCAGAGGAATAAATGTTGAAGAGGAGAAAGGTGATGGGTGTTGATTTAGAAACGGCAAATTTGATTTGCTCGCTGAGGCTAAACAAATGAAAGGAAAGGGTGAAGTTGAGTGGTGTGGGGTAGTAGAAATATTGTACGTGCTGAGACATTGGAAGAGAATGAGAGGGAAGGAGTTGCAATTTTGATGAGTGACCCCTGTGATTTTAAAGCTATTAGTGTGAGACTTTGTGTGTGAATTACAGATTTCTAATGGTTAAATTTAAGTTGAAAAAGGTCAAGGTATGTGGCGGTTTGTGACCGTATAATAATGGTCCATCACTGAGGAAATGTTGAAGAGAGTACGATTTTTTGGATAATTTGAATGATGCTCTGGAGGAGCTTCAGATTGAATTGATAGTGTTGGGGGACCTGAATGGTTGGATAGGTGATCAAAAAAAGGGATGGTATAACAGGTGGTTTTGGGGTGTTGGGAGAAAATGAGAATGGTAGGAAGGTGATTGATTTCTGTGAGGAGAGAGGTATGTGTGTAAGTAATACTTTCTTTAAACACAAGAGTATCCATAAGTATACTAGAGTTGGTGTAGGTAGAATTTTGTGTTGGTGAAGGAAATGTTGAGTATGTGTTGGATGTTAAATCAGTGAGGGGTTTAGGAATGGGATTATCGGATCATTATGTTGTTCTATGTAAAATTAAGTTAGTGGGGGCTTGGATGGAGAGGAAGGTGATACGAAAGGAAGTGGGTAAAATTAAGAGTGAGAAGTTAAGTGAACAAGATAATAAGGATAAGTATGTAAGAGCGCTCGCAAGTAAATCGGTTGAATGTGAACAAGTTGAAACTGAACAAATCTGGGAGCAAATGAAGGAAGCAATTGTTAGTAGTGCAAAGGAAGTGTGGATTATGCTAAAGTAAGGAAAGTAAGAATGTTACCAGCGAATGGTGGAATGAAGGGTGATGAAAGCGGTTAAAGGTAAAAAGAAGCGTGGTTGAATGTACTAAAAAGCAAATGATGAAATTTCAAAAGAAAGATGCCGGAATTATATAAGGAGTAAAAAAAATACTAAAAAAAAATTACATACGTAGGAGGGAAAAAAAGAGGTAAATGAACAGTTTGGAAGGAGGATGAATGAGGACATACAAGGGAATAGGAAGCTCTTCTGGAAGGAAGCGCGAAAGGTTAAGAATGAGAATAAGGGGAATCTGCTTAGAATAATGAATAGGGATGCTGCTTTCGTAACTGATGAAACGGATATGAGGTGAGTGTAGAACGAACACTTCTAAAATTGTATAGCATTGGTAGTAATGAAAAGGTGATAGTGAATGTGTGGTTTGGTGATGCAAGAAGGAATAGTTATTTGGGGATGAGGGTTATTAGTAAAGGAGGGTAATGGGTAGAGTGAAAAGTTTGAATGGTAAATCTGCAGATATAGATGAAATTACTAGTGAAATGAAAAAGAACGGGGTGAGATGGTGATTGATTGGATTTGGAAGTTGTGTAACAAAGCGTTTATGGAGAATATAGTTCCAAAGTTGGAGAAACGGTAATAGTACCCTTATATAAGGGTAAGGGAGAAAAAGGGAATTGTAGAAATTATAGGGGAATAAGTTTATTGAGTGTTGTAGGGAAGGTATATGCTGGTATTTTGGTTGAAATAGAGTGTGGGTCAAGTGAATGAGGGACTGGTTGGTGAAGAACAAAGGTACGTTTAGGAGTGGTAGAGGATGTGTGGATCAAATCTTTTACATTAAAACAAATGATTGAGAAAGAAAATGAGGGAGAAAGAAGAATAAATTATATTTAGATTTTATGGATTTACAACAGGCACATGATAGGATTAATAGGAAGCTTTATGGCGGGTATTAGTGATATATAGTGTTGGTGGTAGGCTTCTGAATGGAATCAAAAGTATGTATGACGATAGTGAAGCGTGTGTAAGAATAAATGGTGTCAATGGTGATTGGTTTAGGATTAATAGCGGAGTGAGACAGGGTTGTGTTATGTGTCCTTGGTTATTCCAATGTGTGTATATGGATGCAGGGTTATGAAAGGAATTCGAGGTGGGGATGGCAGGAAATGGTGTTAGAATGATTTAGAATGGAGGGGAGTGGAGGAGTCACCTATTTTGTGGATGATTTGGTTCGGTCTGTCCCAACAGCCTTGAATCTGAAAGAAGAGTTTGAGGAAGGGAGATGACCAGAGATTTGGCAGAATTTTGTATGTAAAGGAGGGGTTTGAAAAAGTAACAGTAGATAAGAGTAAGGTTATGGTTGTGAGTGAGGACAGTCCCTCAGTGTGAAGTGTGTTAGATGATGAGAAACCGGCTGGAGCAAGTCTGGAACTGGCTGTTGGCCCATGTGTTGGATGAGAAGAGGAGACGGATGATGCTGAGTGTGTAGTAGGAGAGGTTGAATGGCTGGAAAGGTTGCTGGTGCAGTGCATCGTTGAGGCCAGTGTAAGGGACTAAGTCACTTGAGAGTGCACTAGAGTCTTACATGAGGGTATGTTGTTACCCTGTGTTATTATTGTATGGTAGTGAGACTATAGTCTGAAATAAAAATCTAAGTTCAACTGTGTTCAGATGGACAATCTTAGGGGCATGCTAAGTGTGAAAAAGAATTAATAAAGTGAGGAATGAACATAAAAGAGGTGTGTGGTGTGAAGAAAAGAAGTGAGAATAAATGAAGTATGTTGAGATGGTTTGGTCATGTGGAGATGAAATAGTCGGTTGGTTAAACGGATGTATGTGGAGAGTGTATTTGGGAACCAGCCGGCTACAGGGAGACCAGAAAGTGGATTGAGGTCCGGTGAACGAATGTCACAGAGGAAGAGAAATGTGAGTTTAGCATGGAAAGGCGAGAATAAAGGTGCATGATAGGAGAGAATGGCGGGGTTTTTGTATGGGGGCATGGTTGTGGCCCACCTGGGCCAAGGGATGAACCCTTACATTGACCATAGTGAGGGTCCGTCGCGGTCCCATGATGCTCTAGGGTGGATTTTCTGTCTTTGACGAGCTCTCACTAATTAATGGTACAGAAGGGGCGGTAAGGCTGGGCTTTCTCTTCGACTTGTCATGTCATTTTCTCCTACTGCTTTTCTTTTCCGATGCTTGTACAGCACCTTTCCCCCAATCTTGGCAAAGAGGAAGGTGAAGAAAGAAAAGAAAGAATAATAATATATATATATATATATATATATATATATATATATGCTATATATATATATATATATATATATATATTATAATATATATATATATATATGAAATAATAATATATATATATATATGTATATATATATATATATATATATATATATATATAATAATATATATATATATAATAACTTAACCTGTATATGCCTGCTTCTATGATAAGACATGTTTTCTTTATCTTCCCATTATTGTTCTTTGTTTGCAAATATATATATATATATATATATATATATATATATATATATATATATATATATATATATATATATATATATATATTTAGAAAGAAAGATATATATATATATATATATATATATATATATATATATTACTGAACTCTAAGGTTAGTGGTACTCCAAGAGGAAGACCGAGCACTACCAGAGTGGAGGCCAGAGCTGGAGCCAGGGTAGGAGCTAGGGCAGGAGCCAAGGAAGAAAAGAGAAACACAAGACCAAGCCATGAAAACCCCCTTCTCATCCTGTCCCAGATTGTGTTGAACCCCACGTTAAGTGTCGCTGGTGTGATTCAAAGGAACACAAATATGTGGAGATCGAGATACCATTTGCTGTACAGGAATATAATAAGTACATTGGCGAAGTTGATCTGCCTGATATGCTCATCAAGATATACCGGATCAACTTCAATTATTTGCTAGACCTTTGCATTGTCAATGACTGGCTGTTGTATCGGAGGGTGCATGGGAGCAAAGAGAGCAGGAAAAACTTTATGCCATTTGTCGATTTCAAGGTCGAGATGGCAGAAGGTTTACTGAACTCTAAGGTTAGTGGTACCCCAAGAGGAAGACCGAGCACTACCAGAGTTGAGGCCAGAGCTGGAGCCAGGGTAGGAGCTAGAGCAGGAGCCAAGGAAGAAAAGAGAAAACCAAGACCAAACCACGAATATGCTTCTGCAGAGTCTGTCAGGTATGACAACGTGTCTCACTGGCCAATGTTTACCAAGGACAGGAAACAATGCAAACATTGCATTAAACTCAAGACAAGTGCCATGTGCGAGAAATGCAAAGTTCATCAGTGCCTGGTCATCCCTCGGGAAAACAACACTATGTGTTTCGTTCAATACCACAAGCATTGAGTCTAGTCTTCCTCTACCCTCCCTCGCTCATCCATATATATATATATAGCATACATATATATATATATATACTATATATATATATATATATATATATATATAACTATAATAGCATATCTTCTTCTTTATGCTACTTTAAGATCATAAAATATGGTAACCTTAGCATATATATATATATACCAACATATATATATATATTGAAGAAGTTTATAAAATTTTGTTTTTACTTTTTCTTTTTACTTTTTACTTTTTAATTTTTAGCTGGAATAACATTAGAGCTATACGTATATATTTATTTATTTTATAAAAAAATCACAGAAATATGCATTACTGTATTAATAAACATTGAAATGAAAATTATATTTCGTAATTACATTATTTATATGCAAATAATTTTTACAGTGGCAAATATTAAGTATACTGCTAAGTCCCGATGGGTCACATGACCATTTTTACTAATTAATTTTTTTTTTTTATAAAAAAAAAAAAGTCCTAAGTGTTATTAGGGTCCTATTTACCTTATTTAAAAAAAAAATAAATATATTTTTTTTCATAAGGAATTCCAAGGACTGAAAGGGTTAAAAAGGTCCCATATATATATATATATATATATATATATATATATATATATATATATATATATATATATATATATATATATATATATACATAATAACAATAACCAACAATAATATATATATATCTTCTATATATATATATTTATATATATGCTGTATATATATATATATATATATATATATAACAACTGCTAGTTAACTATTATTATATATATATATATATATATATATACGCCTTCGTTTACTTTATAATATATTATATATATATATATATGGAGAAATTCTTATAGACCTTTTTAACGGTACTCGTTATCCAAAAAAGAAAGTACAGGGTATCTCTATGGACCATAAATAGACTTTCTAATATAGGGATTTGTTAATTATAGGTTATATATATATATATATATATATATATATATATATATATATATATATATATATATATATATCCCTCTACTATATTCTTATATATATATATATATATATATATATATATATATATATATATATATATATATATATATATATATTTATATATATTAATATAATAATAATATATTAATAACATAATGTATATTCAAATATATGCTAGCTATTCAATAATATAATATATGTAATAATAATATGTAATAATAATAAATAATAATAACTAACTATAATAATAATAATATGTTAATATGTATATGCATATATATAATATAATGTATGTAATAATAATAATAATATATATATATATCTAATAATAATAATATATGTATATATATATATATATTCTTTATATATTTATTTAATATATCTGTAAAATAATATATCAAACTTATAATAATAATAATAATGTTAAATGTATATATAATATATATATATATATATATATGTATATGTAACTCAATAATAATATGTATATATGTATAATAATATGTGATTATAACATATTATATGTTTATATATGTAACAATACAGCCAACCAATATACATATAATAACAACAACCTTAATATATATATATGTAATATATATATATAATAACCAATAATAATATATATATATATATATATATGCGTATATATAATAATAATATATATATATATATATCATATATATAATAATAATATAATAACATAATAACATAATAACCAACATATATACTGTATATATGTTAGCATATGTGACAACAATTTATATAATATATATATATATATGTATATATGTATATATATGAGTATAATAATATATATAATATCTTATAATATTAGTGTATATAGTAATAATAATAATAATATGTATATAATAATATGTATGTATATATAATAACAATAATAATATGTAAAAACATATACTTATATATATATATATAATAATATATTAATAATAATAATAACAATAATATATATTTGTTTAACAATATGTATCATATGTAATAATAATATATAATAATAATAATAATAATAATAATAATATATATATATATATAATAATATATAATATATATATATATAATAATAATAATAATATATATATATAATAATATATATCTAATAAGAAAATTAGCATATTAATAACATAATAATATGTAATTTCTAATAATTATAAATTATGTAATTATATGTAATAATATATATAAATGCAATAGTATATATATATATATATATATATATATATATATATATATATATATATATATCTATATAACTTATATAGGCCTATCTCTTCTGTCATATTTATATATATATATATATATAGCAACATTAGAATATATATATATTAATAATTAACACCATAACCTGCCCTATATATATATATACTTTATATATATATTATATATATATATATATATGCTCAACTATATATGGGTGTCCAATGTCTTTACCTGTGATTACATTTGATCCGGTGCATGAGCTCCTGAAATGTTAGGAAGGCGGGTGGCCCCGGATGGCATTCCTCCCCGAGTTTTGAGGGGAGTGTGCTTCTGAGTGAACCCACCTCGTTCAACTATATTTTCTACGTCTCAATACTAACACTTTCCCTCAGTGTTGGAAGCACGCACATATCCAGCCGGTTCCGAAAAAAGGAAGCCGCTCTGATCCTTCTAACTATCGCCCTATAGCTCTCACCTGTGTTCTATCTAAGATCTTTGAAACCCTTCTTAACTCTCACTTCTTAGACCATCTGGAATCTCATTCCCTTCTTTCCGATCCCCAGTACGGCTTTCGGCGTTCGAGGTCTACTGGTATACTTTTTCCTATTTAACCGATTTATGGTTTCTCGCTCTTAGGAACTACACGGGGAGACTTGCGTAGTGGCACTTGACATATCAAAGCATTTGACCGGGTATGGCACGTCGTCACTGCTCTCCAAGCTCCCCTCCTTTGGGTTTCCCCTTTCTCTTTGCTTCCTTATGTCTAGTTTTCTTTCAAATCGCTTAATATTGGCTGTTGTTGATGGGGAGACTTCTTCTTCCTTTTCGGTTAATAGTGGTGTTCCTCAGGGTTCTGTCTTATCTCCTACTTTATTCCTACTTTTCATTAATGATCTTCTCACCTGCACATCTAACTCTATTCACTCATAGGCCGATGACTCGACCCTTCATTCTTCAACTCCTTTCAATTCTGCTCCTTCTTTTACTTCTAGAATTGCCTCTCGTCTTAATCTTTCCGATTCCATTCTCGCTGATCTGGATAGAATTTCCGGGTGGGGTCGTCTGAACCTTGTGAAATTCAATTCTTTAAAAACTCAACTTCTTCAAATCTCCCTCTCTAAAACACCTTCTAACTTTCCTATCTCTTTCGACGGTTCTCTCGTTTCTCCTGTTTACAATATAAACATCCTTGGCCTTAAAATAAACAAAAAAATGTCTTGGAAACCTCACATCCCACAGCAGTTTGCTAAGGCATGGCCTCAAAAAAACTTCAGATTCTGTTTAGACTGAAGCTTTTTCCTCTTCACAGTTACTCCAGTTATACAAGGGCCTCATCCGCCCTTTGTATGAATTTTTACTCTCTCATATCTTCTACTGGGGCTCACCGGCTTTTTGGATAGAGGTCGAGTCAAAGGCAAAAAGACTTATAAACTGTCCGTTTCTTTCTAGTTCACTTGACTCTCTATCTTTGCGGCGCGATGTTGGTGCTTTATCTCTTTTCTATAGGTACCGTAGCGGCAAGTGCTCGAGGGACCCCACTTTCCACTCGTGTGCCACCACCTCTAAGACGCCCTCGTAGCACAAGGGTGCTGTGTCAGCACATGAGTTTTGTTGTTGATAATAGCAATTCCCAGACTGGGTTCGCTGTGGTTTCCCTTCTTTCCTGCCACCTCTGTTCCTGTGGAATTCTCTTCCATCTTCATTGTTTCCCTACCCAATTTAATCTCCCTCACTTTAATTACGTCTGTGCTCATCTGCGTAATTTGCGTTAGTTGAAGTTTGTTTATTTTAACACCCCTCTTGAATGGGGCTTTGCCCGTGGTAGTGGTGATAACTGTAAAAAAAAAGAAATTATGTATATATAAAAATATAAATATATATATATATATATATATATATATAACTATATATATATATATATATATATATATATATATATATATATATATATATATATATATATATATACTATATATATACTATTAACTGTATATATATAGTATATATATATATATATATATATATATATATATAATAATATGCTGTAATAACAACCAATAATAGCTATCATATAATAATATAATAGTATAATAACAATAATATAATAACAATAATAATAATAATAATAACCAACAATAATAATAATATATATATATATTTGTATATATATGTATATATATATATAATATATGTAATGTAATAACCAACAGCTAGCTGTAACAACCCAGCAACCAATAACAACCAGTAATAATAACCAGCAGCCAATATATGCACTGTATTAATATGTATATGTATGTAGCATATAATATATGTAATTATTATTAATGGTAATAACTACCAATAATAATATGTATGTTTATGTATATATATATCTATGTAATAATAATAATAATAATATATATAATATATGTATATATATCTCTGCTAGCATAATAACCTACTGTAAAAAAGAACATATAACTATATATATATATAAAATATATATATATATATATATATATATATATATATAATATATATATATATATATATATATATATATATATATATATATATATATATATATATATATATATATATATATATATTTATTTTGTATATATTATACCCTTGTAGTATTCTTTAGTTAAAAAATAATAGAGAATACCCCAAGATTAAACCGCAGGAATGGCAGGGTCGGGTCTCTCGGCCTTTCAGGAACGACAGGGTGGTACTATTTCACACCTCCGGGGGTCTCCCGGAACCTCCGTTTTTGGTACATTTGCTTGGGTGTCGCGGGGTTCCCCCTGTCCCTCTCCCCTACGGGATTATGGAGAAAACGTCCCCTCTGTTCCCCGTCTGCTCGAGCCCCTTATTTTGCCGTATAAATACATTTACAAATATTATATATATATTTATATATATATATATATATATATATATATATATATATATATATATATATATATATATATATATATATATATATATATATATATATATATATATATATATATATATATATATATATATATATATATATATATATATATATATATATATATAACCAACCTAAATTAACAAATGCCTAAACTAGAAAATCTATTTATGTTCCATAGAGATACCCTGTACTATTTTTTTTGTTAACAAGGTCAATAAATAAATAAAAAGGTCAATAAATAAATAAAAATTACCTTTCCTTGTCGTCGTTTCAATTGCGTCGAAAAACTTTTTATGTCAGATTCGTAATAATTTATAATTAACAACTTATAACAACTATTTAAGAACTTATAAATGAACACTTTTTCTTACACTTAATTTAATGACACTTTTTTTTATTTAGTATTAACACTTTTATTTGTAAATACGCTAATAATATATAATTTTCATTTAAAAAAAACTGCATTTTCGAGACATAAAGTAAACGACATCCTACTCAAAGAGCTTTCACGTTAACACTAAAAGACACCATTGGGTAAAGTCGGTAAAATTTTCATTCCGCAGTGTAAAGTAAGACCTACAAATAGCTTAATATATTTTCGAATTATAACTTCAAAATACTATTTCCCTATAATTTTTAAATTACTTTTAAATTATTTATAATAAATTAAAATTAAAAATTTACTTTAGATAAAAAGGTTAATAGCTATACTTTGTTCTATATATATATATATATATAATAATATATAATAATATATGTATAATAATATTAATAATAATAATAATATATAATAATATAATAATAATAATAATAATAATAATAATAATAATATATATAATATCAAAATATAATAATAATATATGTATATAATAACTCAATAATAACTATAATATAATAATAATAATAATATAATATATATTAAACTTTTGCTCAATAATAATAATAATAATAATAATATGACCAATATGTAATAATAATAACAATAACCAATAATAATAATATGTATAATAATAATATAATATGTATATGCTTGTGTATTTATGTATCTTAACTACCTAGTCTTAATATACCATATAATATATAATAATAATAATAATAATAATAATATAATTTGAATATATATATATTTTCTTTATCTTTTCCTCATAACTATATATATATATATATATATATATATATATATATATGTTTACCTGTATATAATAACTTAATAACTATATATATATATATATATATATATATAGTATATATACATATATATATATATATATATAGCTATAACTTATGTATAACTATATATATATATATATATATATAAATATAGTCTATTTTATTAATTACATATTTATTTTAGAATATGTGGTTGCTGTGCTTTGAATTTGGAATTGTAGAGATCCATGAAGGAATACAAATTAAACATTACTGTTTTTAATTTCTGCTTGGTTGTGTTTTGAAGGATGAAAATTTAATTTTTTAATCCGTTTAATATATATATATATATATATATATATATATATATATATATATATATATATATATATATATATATATATATATAACTCTACTCCATAGCTGGAATATATATATATATCTTTATATATATATATATATATATATATATATATATATATATATATATATATATATATATATATATATATATATATATATATATATATATATTCTCATAAATATATATATATATATATATATATATATATATATATATATATTTAAAGTTCTCAAACTCACGTAAGAGGCTGGCGTCTATGTCCTCTAATCAGATCAGTCACCCATCACTTCTTAAATTCCTGAAAAAGATGTTCGTAAATAGAAGAAAAGATTATGTACCAAGCTAAATATTATTTGCCAAAATAAAAAAACATCGGAATTTCTAAAGCAAAACGCATTGACTCCAGATGTAAAAATTTTAATAGAAGAGATCTCGTCTTAAGTTTGTTCCTGAGACAAAAACAGTGGCATCAATAGATTGTACCTTAATAATCACAGATATTGAACGACCCACCAGCCATCCCTCTGATAGCTTGCAGGATTATTTCATCTCTTCCGAATTCTCCTCCTCATGTCCCAGCACTTCCTAAAGTATTCTATTCCTTAGGGAATGAAGTGGATTATAGTTCCCAAATAGAGCATGATGTGACGGTCCACTCTCTCTTTATAATGCTCCTTGCTCTTCCGAGAGAGATTTAAATTTCAACGCAAACACCGCAAGAGCTTCAAGCGTTCTGAATCTGTTGGTGGCATGAAAGGGGACCCAGAGATCTCATCTTAACTCAAATTGTCCAGTCATCCAAAATCAGCCACATATTAATCTACTTGTTTTCTCACTGAAAAATTCCTCAGCGTTAAACTTTCATAACCAGATGGATTCTATTTTTGATCCCAATATCGCAATTCCAACTTTTTTATAAAAAGGGAAAAATTTCCGTTGACATCTTCCTACACTGTCTGCATAGAAAAAGTCCCATATTCTACACACATTTCTGAATCTGCCTGCTTGGCAGATCCTGATACCTCTTTCATTCTTAAACATGAGCATTTTCGCTGCTCTTCCAGCGGCCAACCAAGTCCACACAAGAACATGAACTTGGTTGAACTCAACTTACTTCGCATTTATGGTGAAGCCCTCCACCAAATACCACCAAAAACTTTCCCCCAAAACCGGTCGTACATCCCAAACCTCGGTTGTATGACTATTCTTCACCAATATGATTTATTGATCATTCTCGTCGAGACCCAAGACTCAACCTTTCCTTCCAATCTGAGTCCACTTCAAATATAACCCCTAGCCACATGGAGATAAATGCTTCAGAAAGACCATCTTTACAATATTCCTAACAACATAGCATGGCCACCTTTCCAATGGAATTGTATTGGCAACTACTCTAATTTTGAAGAATTAGGTCAACTAATAAACATATTTACACCAAAGCATATGTTTTATAGAACTTCAATTAAGTTATCGCAACTTTTTTCAACAGTGGGAATACAAATCGCAGGTAACCTCTAATGAAAGAGGCGTCGGAATACCCATTCATAAATATGTCCCCTATTCCCCATTCGCTCTTGAAACTAGATTTCTTGGAATGACAGCACGAATCCATCTTTCCACAGACCTCACTGTCTTCTCGATCTACTTGGTTCCGAGTAGCGAGTTTACAAAAGCCAGCTTAGCTGACCTTTTTAAAGAGCTCCACACTCAGGTAATCACACTTTTAGACTTCAACCTTCACCACCTCGTCTAAGTCTAAGATCATTTTGATCTCCTAACATCTTTCGTTGTGACACCTTAACACAGGACTCCCAACATATGAAAGTTTAGATACAAATTCCCCTTCTAGTATCGATATTTCCATTTTCTCCCCATTCGCTTATGAATTTCATTACCTGGTCCCGCTTTGATTATTTATGCGCCAGTGACTATAACAAAATAATCTTAAATGAATTTGCACTTAGGACAATGTTAAGACCCCATTCCCACTGTCGTTATGATCGAGCGAAGTGTGCTCCTTTTCATCAAGCCAAAGCTATCCCACTTTCTCCCTTGAATAAGCTGTTTCCAACCATTGATGATGCATTTAACTTCTTTCAGCAAGTTATGTTCACAGTAGCAGAAGCTTGCATCCGGCGATTCTCGGGCGGTCGGCGGTTGGCGCTCGGCAATCCCTTGGTGGTCTCAAGAGAAGCTAACCGGGAGAAGAAAAACTATGCAGACAATTAAAACGGACCCAGAGCACCTCAAACATGATTATTTTTAAAAAATCTTCTCCGAGATCTCGTCGAATTAATCGCCCAACACGCAAACAATATTTTGAACTTATTCTTCAACTGTCAATTCCCCATCTC
>JABUQX010015876.1:15000-32500 GCA_015478945.1 Trachelipus rathkii | reverse complement strand
CCAATTAACTTTTCATATAAGCCTTGATAAATGAAGTTTCTCCTTTCCTAGTTTCTTTATAACTGATTGAGAGATAGCCGGAAATTTCATTTCCAGCTGAAAGTAAGAGTTGTGCTCTCGTAGATCTCTTGACAGAGGCGTTTCTCTTTTCGCATTTTCGTTTTGCTAATTGCCGGTATACATCTCAGCCGTGCGCTTGAGTTGCTGTACTTCAGTTTCTGGATCATCTAATCCATTTGGAGATTTGTCAATGTTATTTGTTGACGGTTTCTGGACGGATTGGACGTCCGAATGTGGGCGTGAGGGGGATTGTTCTTAGCGGACTGACGGCATTTTCCATAAAGTCTTCTAAGTTGTTCCTGAGTATGACTTAAATCCGCCAAAGGAATTTTTGACTTTTCAAGTTCTTGAATTCGACACTCAAATTCTATTACTTTTCTTGAAAGGTAATTAGTTTCTGACATTGTCGATTCTCCATCTTCAATATGTTTTTCATTATTTGATTTATCTCCTTCTTCTTACCCTCATCTATCTTGGCCCCATCTTAATATCCTGGCGCGTCTCCTTGGTACCAAGTTCTTAAGATCGCGTCCTTTTGCCAAATCAAATTCGTCCTCTTCTCAACGCTCAAATCCACTATCACCTAAGAACGCGGTATTTATAACGTCCGGTTTTCCTTCGTTCTCACTATGGCTGTTTGGCGATTCAGATACAGCTGACCTTCCCTCCTTATAATTTGTTTGCTGACTAGCTGTCGTGGCATTGCCTACCGTACCAACGGGTGATCTAGATGTGTCTCAGCATCTCGGTTTACTTCCTCTTGCAAGAGTCGTTCGTCCGCGTATGACATTACTATTGCCGTAGTGTACCTTCATTGTAACCTCATGCGCCTTGCGGCCTCTTCCTTCTGCGAACGTCCGTTTCTCTCACGTGAGACATTGCAGACACTTTCTGATAGTGCCTTCTGCACTGCCTCGCACCAGCGATATTTGTCTATTTCTTATATTTGTTCCATAGATTTTTTTTTCGTCAAGAGTATATTGTTATATCGTCCTCGTGTATTTTATGGTTTGTGTTATTCTATCATCTAATTCATATTCTTCTATCTAGGTCGCTCTCTAATCATATGTTTATTATCAATCATTTTGTTTCTCTTTCCACGGTCCTTTTGGTTTGGCGACGCATACTTGCCTTTAGAGCTATGGACACCATTCAACATACGACCTGTATCCCTGCACGAAGAATCCCAGCCATTTTCCATTGAAGTCTTCCCGTTGACAGATGGCATCATTGATTGCTGAATGGTTATGGACCTTAATGCTATTGCTGCTTTACGCGCCGCGGCTCCGGACGACAGGTACAGTATTTCGCCGCACGCTAAAGGCAGTCCTGATTGTGTCTCGTTAACGGTGTCATGAGGTCGACGCCTTTACAGTTTGTCATATCTTTTAGTGTATTGGCGTAGATATCAGAACATCATCTTATTTCGCTGCTTGAATTTCACTTGTCATTGCGGCAGCCGCCCTCTTTGGTTCCTCTCTCCAATTATTGCTGGGGACGATTGTTATAGTTCCTATATTGATCGTCTCTTCTATAGGGGTTGTAATTTTTACATTCGATGGCCTTTGTGTCCTCTCTTGCCGCATTTAAAACATGTGATCGAATATGGTTTTGCCTTCAAACTGATTTCGGTTTTTCACGTGCATCTGTTGGGTTCCAGGCGGCTATAGGGGGTGGTGGGTAAGGTGTGGTGTTTCAGTCGACTGCCTCGTGCGCTTTCTTTGCCGATCAAGAGCACGGTGGTCGGATATTCTGTCCTTAAAACTGGATCGATAGTTTTCAACTCGCTATCTTTTCTCTCCTTCTGTTGATGAAGTCTTCTTTGTAAGTTGAGATTGTGTGACACCGAAGTTTTTTATTTATGGCAGGAGATAGATTCTCTGCTTTCGCTTGCCAATAATGATCAAGTTTGTTGAATTTCTTCTTTCACGCAGAGGAATGTGTCGAGTTCTTTCTGGCATGTCATTTAGAAAGCTTTTGCAGCTACTATAAGTCGATAATATGCATCATACATTTTGTAATCTCTGCAGTTCTCGTCTCGATTGTCATAACATAATTTTTTCAATCTAATCTATGAGCGTAGGCCTCGTCGTTGTATGCCTTCTAGCACTTCTCTGAATTTTATTCTATATGCCGTCCTCTGTTAAGTTGCACACATAGTAGAAGGGCGTTTTTTAATTTATCATAGTCCTTTGATTCTTCTTTAGGGATATGCGAGAATATGCTATTAAAGCCTTCCCTGTCAATAGAGCGCTAAGATGTGATGCCATTCTCCTCTATCCCATCCGTTTCTAATTTCTGCGAATCCTTTCAAAAGCGTTCAAGGTAGAAATCAACTCTCGTCCCCCTCGTTTGGTCCTGCGAAATGGCGCCAGCCGACGCTTTGTACGCTCGGCTTTAAACATGCACTTGTACTGCGCGTAGCATGTCGCCTGCCTTCGAGCATTACTTGCCTCTCACTGTGAAGGTTCCGGATCCTGTCTAAGCTCTCCTAACTGCATGTTCGCTCTTTGTTTCTCTTCTCTGTCAGCTTGCCCGTTTCTGCTGCTTCCTTGCAGCTTCCCTTCGTCTGCTCGCTGTGTTAGTGGTGGCAGCCTTCTCTCGGTCTCCTCTCGCTGCTTTCGGTCGTGGCGCGTTCTCTTTGTCTGCGTTCTGCTGGCTTCTCGGGTCTCGTCTGGCTCGCTCGCGTGTCTCGTGGCAGGCTTCGTGCTTTCGTGGCCATTTACGCTTCAACGGGCGGCGTGTGTTCTCAGCGAGCGTGCGCTCAGTGAGCGCTCTCTCTGCTGCTGCTGGTCTTAGCAGCTTCTCGTTCTCCTGCGTGGCTGTTACACTGGCAGCTTCTCTCTGTCTGCTGTCTTTAGGCAGCTTCTCTTCTGCTGCTTAGATGGCGAGCTGTCTCTTGCTGGCTGTTTCTTAGGCAGGCTTGCTCTTGCCTTTGCAGTTGCTTCTCTTTCTCCTTTATATTAACTCTCTGATTGCTTTCCGCTTTAAGCCGAGTTCTTGAACATGGTTGCCAGGCGAATTCTAATCCGCTGATTAGAGAAGCACACAGCCACGTGTCACTATACTTCACGTTTCCTTCAGCAACCTTGTGTCCGGACTATGGCTCCGCAATGTTATTGTCGACAAGATGGATTTCTGCAATCAAGTAAACGTGAGCACATCCCCGCAATTCCTTTTATCTCAAATACAAAATATATATAGAAACGAGAAGAGGGTTGTCGGTAGGTATGAAGTTGGCACAAGGGTGGTAACACTACTTCAGATACAGGAGAAGGTTCAATAAATATGTAGGCGGACGAGTCCTTTTTTGGTTCAAATCGTTTCCAAGTCGTAGAAAGACTCAGCAGACTACAGTAGACCGATTCAATAAACGATGCACAAAAATCTTCCTGAATGCTAGATAGATCTAAGTCACTAATTGACCTTCCACAGACTATCCTAGGTCAGTGTCGATAATGTAATGCACAAAGTGTTCCTTCTATCTGTAAATTATTCGGTGGGGCAGTAAGGATAGACACAGAGGTCTTCGTTTTCATTGGCGTATTCTTCAATGGAATAGTTTCTGGGTCAAGCTCATAGTCTTGTGCGAGGTGATGTCTGGCGGAGAGAGTTCTGAAGTGTTCCTCTGCAAAGTAACTCGTCGCAATAGATTGCTTCTCATGTCGTCTCGCAGGGGGCCAGGGGGGCTTTGGCTCCCCGAATTTGGGTGTGACCTGGTGAGAGATGTGTAAGTATGCAGTAGTGCGCGGCGGAAGTAGTAAAGGGTGGTCAGCATGTAGAAGTTAATTTTATATATATTTAAATGTAGATGTGTTATAGTGTGTTAAATCGTAATTTGTATAGGAGATGTGCGAGGAGAGAGTTCGGTGGGTAAATGTGAGGGTGTGAGAGAGAGCTAGAGAGCTTATAAGCGTCATGCGAGGGAACGAGAAGTGCAGACCGGTGAGAGGATGGGTTCGAGCAGGAGGTGTGGTTGAAGGAAGCGTGGGTAAGGCGATCTGAGTATCGTGAAGTCGCTGGTGTGAGCACGAACACTAAGGAAGCTGTGAAGGGTCCATGCAGGGAGAAAATCGCGAACATCTCCACTCAGGGCAAATTTGTTTCTTGAAGAACGTGAGATGCGTCATCTGGGTCTGATGGCTTGTGATAGCGAAAATGCTCGTACCCGGCACACAGCTTAACGAAGTTCCAAAAGACAGACTCCGAGCAATTCGCCGCGATGTCCTATATCCACGAGAGTTTATTATGCGGGGCGACGGATCCGGATTTGGTTGTTTACCTTTTGTTGGATGAATTTAATATCGAGCTTAGGGAGGAGAGGTTTTAAATCAGGAAGAGGGAGAATTATATTGCTCGTCAGCACTTTGTAAATACCGGGGCGGGAAGCAGTGTGTGAAGTGTGCAAATGAGAAGAGTGAGCGGGATTGTGTATGCTTGTTGAGTGATAGGGAAGATTCTCGAGAGGCGCGAATACGATTTGAAGTAGAAGCAGAATGGGATTTGAGGGCAGAGTTGAGATGGGACAGTCGACAGCGCACAGATTGCCTGAAAACCATCGAGTAGAGGGAGCGGACTAGTTTCGTTGTTCGCGAGGTCGCCAATTCGCAATATTTAGCAGGGGGACTTGGTGGGGCAGAGATACTTGCCAGAGTTCGGTTACAGGTGGTGTGAGCTGGGGGGGGCTTCAAGTAGCAATAAAAGCTATTTCAAAATTACGACGTTCTGAAGAACGATACTGTGACAATAGTCAGTGATACGAGTGAACCGAACTTACTGGGCTTGCCCTCCTCTATCATAGCGTCGAAGAATGGACATCCTAGATAGATAGTTGTTGAGTCTAGGATTGTGCTCACGCCTCCATAAGCCTGCATGTAAATTTAACAAGTTAGATCATGGTGAGTTAGGTGAATTTCATAAAATTGATATTCTTTTGTTCTTAGTTAAATATTATTAATATGATTACCCGCGGTCGCAGTGTATAGTATAATAGGTAGGATGTAGTACGAGTATGACAGTTAGTATAGGGTTGTTGGAGGGTAGTATAGGGTAGGGTAGGGTAGGGTAATATATGATAGTTATATAGGGGATAGTAGTAGAGTGGGGGTGAGTAGGAGAGATATGTAGTGAGAGGGGTAGTGGTGAGTGAGATGGGGTAGGGTATATATATCGAATATTAGGTTGATGAGGGTGTGAGTGAGGTAGAGAGGAAGGGTATATATAGAGTGGAGTGAGGGTAGGGGTAGGTATTGGAGGTAGGGGTAGGGTAGGGTAGGAGTAGGGGGGGGACCGTACTAATATAGTATAGTGAGTAGGGTGTGAGGTGAGGCTACTGATAGATATGAGGGGGTCGGGTGATAGGGGTAGTAGTATTTGATATATATATAGTGATATATAGTAGCTCGATTTTCTCTTTTCTGTAGGGTAGGTGGGGGTACTTATGAAAAACTTATATATTATATATATTATATCTATAGTATATACAACTAGTAGTATATATATTAATAATAGTATATTATTATATTAGTAGTATACTATACTAATATAGTATATTATAGGGCTGGGGAGTAGGTAGGGGTAGTAGGGGGGTGGGTACTGAGTAGTAGGTAGTAGTGAGTCGGGATAGTAGTAGGTGATAGGTGATATAGGGGTATAATAATATTATATGAGGTATATAATGGCGGGGGATATATATGGTGTATTATATAATATGTATATGTATCTATATATATACTATATAGTATATATATATATACTAGCTATATATATATATATATATATAATTTATACTATATATTATAGATAATATAACTAATAATAGGTCACATAGTATGTAATACATATATCATTACATACCTACCCTACATATAACCCTACGCCCTATAAATGATCTATATATATTATATATATTAAAATATTTTCTAAAATAAATAAAAACAATTTATAAAACAAAAAATTCTTTAGGTTATATAAGTAAGAAAATAGGTAAAAAGAAAAAAAAAAAAATATATCATAAATGAAAATATATTATATAAATATATATATTATTATATCTATTATTCTATATAACGATAGGTACTCTACAGCGTAGGTAGGGGGGCGGAGAAATGGAAGTAATTTGTCTGCGCCGGCCCCCGAAACAAATTTCTCAATACGTTCCACGTATTATATCTATAAGGCTGACATAGTTTTTCGGGGAATATTGTTAGCATCGCTGCACTGCCTACATACTTAGTCTCTGAAAGAGTTGACGCATTACAGAATGAAAAGTCGATATAAAAGCCTCATATGTTCATTATATATTAGTATACTATATATATTGGATAGTATATAGTATTTATTTTATAATAGTTTAATTATAGGTTGATTATATTATATAAGATATAGTAATAGTGTGAGTATTGTAGTAGGAGTCTGAGTGTGTATTATGCAATACTAACTATATATAGTGATATATATAATATATATATATATATATATATATAAATATATAATATTATAATATTATATATATATATATATATACTCAAATGATATCTTTGTTTGAAGTCATTTTACAAAAAAAGTTGTTGAAAATTGATACCCAAAGCAAAATGGTAAATAACATAGGTTCTAAAAAAAATGTAAATATTGAACGTACTAGAGACAGAAAAACACCTGAAAACGACGTTTTTAGTGGTCAGAAAAAAGCTGAGGTTTGCTTTTTTCCATCTTGTCTGAATTTGATTACGCATATTTTAGGTAGGACTAAATAGGGTCCAACATTCTCCAATAATTTTACCTTCCCTTAATGTGAAAAATTACGATATTTTTCTGCTATGCGATCAGGATGGAATTTCAACAGCAACAAAGTAAGTCAAGCGGAGATAACCACTGTTTATTTAGTTAATATCTTTGTATACTGCAGTGTCTTTGGATATGTTATTGGAAAAATTTTCCAACGAAAAATTTTGGGAAATTTTTCTCTAAAAAAAATTTCTTTTTTTGTCGATCTAAAAATACTTAGTAAAAAAGAATGTATCTTGTTTCGAACTATGCAATCGCTGAAAGTTTTGAATGTTGAAAATAAGTAAAAAGATGCTTTATTTACTTTTCAATAAAATTATTTTTTGAAGAAGCTGAAATATTGGTTATAGTTATTTTTTACTTACCCGATCAACATCATATTTTTAGGGCTTATATATTCGTTCGAGATACATCTTTTTAACTTAAATAGCTTTTTTTTATGTACTCCAAAAAAAAAAAATCAAATTTCCAAAAATTTTTTTTGAAATTTGCTTCATGACCAATCCAACCTACTGCATATTCAAAATATTCTAATTAAAACGTGTATCTTCCAAACTACTATACTACTGCGTCTGAAACTTTCAGTCTTCATGCCATGAGCAGAAGAAATTTCTGAATTTTCATTTTAAAAACCAAAAAAAGTACGGGTTTGAATTAGCAAATTGACTCGAGCACAAAATTAAAAGTAATCCAAATTTTTTTTTATAAATTATCTTAAATAATGATCATACCTATGTGTAGGCTAACGTTTGCAAACTCATCGATCGCAAAACACATGCTAGATCCACATCCAAAAACTGTCAACAAAGCAACTCAGGATCCAACAAAATGAAAATTGCGAAAAAAATTACCCATCCTGCAAAGAGAAAAATCTCAATGACGTTTTTAAGTGGTAACAAAACTACAGTTTACTCATTCTGTACTGGTCAAAGTCGGCCTGGACAACTTAAAGGAATTCTTGAGTTAACTTTTAAGACTATGGGCTAACATTGGGTGCTTGAACGGAGCAAAAAATTTGACTGGCCTTATTAATATTAACCATGGCAAAATTACATAATAATCTGAACCAAAGCTGTTCTCATCATTTCTAGTGCGTCAGCTAAATATACCCGAAACTCGAATAATATGGCTTAAACATAAAGTTTTTAACTCTATCCAACAGCCAATCACATACTCCCGCCAACTCACATTCCACTCCGCACGATACCCCCAAACCTCACTTTAATCGTCATTACCTAACCGTTCTCGCTCAATAATGATTTTGGTATTATACAATTCTACCGAGGTTCACATAATCAAAACCCAAAAGACACTTAAGCGAATACTTCCTCTGTTCTCTCGCTTTCTCTAGCACTTTTATTGCTCTGTATGCGTAACATGCTCGTCTCTACCGATACTATTGTCAATGATTGTTTTAGTTAAAGGCTGATCACAGGACTATAAGGTGTGGTTCGAAGATTTTAATATTCGGGGCATGGGTGAGGTGGGGATGCGTCAAGACAGGGCTTACTATATAAGATGTCGGTAGGTGGTGGGGGCGGGGTGTCATGGTGGAAAGTGGGGACGTGAGACGAGGTTGGGTGAGGTTGCGAGCAGTATGAGGTAATGATAGGGGCGATGACGTGTGTTTCGTGAGCATTGACCGTGTGAGTGAGAGTGAGTGTGTGTGACCGGGGTGAAGACGGTTGTATTGAGAGTTGTAAGCTCTCGTTGTGGTGAGAAAGTTTTGTTTTAGGATAATTTATTTGTGTTTGTATTTTAGTGTGTGTTGAAGAGGAGAAGGTGGTTAAGAGTATATCATGTGTGAGTTTTATTTTCAAATGTAACTAATAATTTTAATATGTGTGCATTCAACGTAGTGCGAGATTTTACTTTAAGTTTGTGTAGAAAATTCAAAGAAATTGTTATTAAAATTTGTTTCTGTGAGATAGGTCAGACGAGTGTTTTCTAAAAATGACGGCATGAAATCATTTTTAGTAGAAGGTATTAAATTTATCGTATTTATTATTTATTATTATCATATATTATTATTATTATTTATGTATTAAGTGATTATTATTATTATTATATTTATTACTATTTGATTATTTATGTAATATCTAACTTAGTTATTAAGTAGTATTATATTATTATTATTATTATTATTTTATTGATTATGTGATTATTATATTATTATAATTATTGATTTTACTATGTTATTGTTATTATTATTCATTATTATTGATTATTATTGATTATTGACTTATTATTATAATTATTATTTATTATATTTATATTATTCGAATTATTAGTGATAATGGTATTATTGATATTATTATTATTATTATTCTCTATTATTATTATTATAGGAGGTTGGGCAGGCATGAGACCGATAATCAACTAGTTGATGTACTGTCATCACTCTCAATGGTTAGTTTATTTTCATAGCAAACTCTCGAAATTGTCCAGAAAAGTTTTTTCCCTCGCCTCGTCGTGTCATCGTAAACACGATCATTCAACTAATTATTCTGCGTAAAAAGTTCAATTAGTAAATATCATGTTGCATTTTCCAAAAATTGTTCAAAAACCTTTCTGATCAAAACGATCACGCGTTCGTTAATTTTGGATACTCTATTTCAGCACTCTGCCATCCGAATATGTTCGTTATGCGCGAAAAGGTCACTTTCGGCGTTTCTGACACAATCACCCTTCAGGAGATTCTAGCTACATCTTCGAATGAATCACATCGCTCCGTGCAAAATGCCTATCTCTATATTCCGACTAATTAGCACAACACAACTGATTCATTTAGTGAGACGTGACTTTTAATAGTCCACAACTGCAGTTGAAATTATTCATGTTCATACATAATGGACATAAACTCAGACAGTTCTTTATAACTTGTTCCTTTTGCCGGTTCCCAATGACCGCGAGCGTGGGAGTATAAGATCTTAAGTCATGTGCAATCGAAGCTGCACACTGAAAGTTCGCAAGTATTCCTGCAAGTGCATAGGTTCCAGTTTCTCAGGCAGTTTCATGTGCCCAACACAAATCTGTTTTGACACTGTGAACTTCAGAAAAGGATTTTAATACAGTACAAACCTCAGAATAATTCCCCAATTAAAGCCTCTTCAATACGAACTTTCAAAACTCTGAGCACGGTTTTATCAAGACTGAAAACTCAAAATGAGTGTAGAAGGGCCCATATAAGACAGGACAGTACTATGAACGGCTTCAAGCAAAACACTTTTGAAGCCGAAGTGGTATTTTTCAGTAAAACCGCAATTAGAACACAAGTTATGAGCATATTTATAGTTTCAAGTCAACAAACTGTATTGTTATTGGTGAGGAACAAACAATACACATCAGGAAGTCGGGAATCTTATGGAAAACATAATGGACCAATATTAGTATAAAAAAAAAAAAAAAAAAAAAAAAAATGTAAAATACGGATAAATATATGTATTTAATATATATACATACATATATAAAGTATATATATATATATATATAATATATATATCTATATATATATATATATATATTATAATATATATATATATATATAAAGATGAATAAATTCCCTTGAGGTAGGATACACGTGGCTGTGATCCATGGCAAGACCGCTCGATGAAGCGCCCGCTCCACCATCCTCCTTCCTTCTTCCTTCCATTCTCTCTTCCTCCTACTCTAGCTCCTCCGTTATCTATAATTTGCTTGCTTTACTTTACTATTCTCAACTTCTATTTTTTTTATTTCATAAACATATACATGCTTAAACATGAAAAAATATAGTTGTTTACCTTGACGTTGGTGGGATATTATTGCATACTTTGCATAAAAAAATTTGTAATGAAAAACAAAAAAAAAAAACATTTATCAAGCGGTTTAATTTTTATTTACAACTATACATTCTACTAAAACCTTAAAAATCAATTTCATAACCTAACCTGTCTAATATACTAAATAGGGGTGGCCAACGCACCAGGTGCGATACGGTACGGTGCGGGGTGTGGAGCGCGGTGCCCATCGGAAACAAAGAGGTTGCGCACATGCCGGTTCGGTGTGCGTTTACCAACTGGTGTGGTGCGCAAAATTCACGCCCCCGTGTTCGCCCACACTAATACTCGAACTACCACAAAAAAAAAATGCTTCACATATACGCAAGCGTCTTAACACTTACCCAATTAACTTTCAGTCTATCAATCTTTACATACCCACCCTATTTAAAAATGTAAAGGGCTATGTTAATTCGCGTGAGGATGAACAAAGCTTCTCTACTAAAAGAACTGTAAAGTAAACCAAAACACAGATGTGGGCAAAAAAAACAAAACAAAAAAAAAAAAAAAAAAAAAACACCTGACCTTGCTATTTTCTATCAAAGCTATAACATATCAATATTATTTTAACTAACATAGTAATAGCTAACAAAATTTATCATAGTCTAACCTGCCCAACATACCGAATAACAAATAAATGTTAACATAAAAAGGTTTTAACTTATCAATATCTAACAATACATTAAATAACCTAACCTATCTAACCAACTATACTATGAAAAATTGCTAACATTAGCAAACTTTCCTACCTATCAACAGTAACTAACCTAACATTATAAGAATAACTTAAACACAACAGACCTACCAACTCTAATACCATCTCCTTCAATATCATACCTTGAGCACAAATAATCACATTACTAAAAGTATCCATGATTCTTGCACCCTTCATTAAAATATTTAAAATACAATCTTATAAGTGTAGGTAATTGCATTAGAGAGTAGGTGAATGAGATGGTGTTAGAGTTGATAGATCAATTGTTTATTGATATGGAGACAAAGATAGGCTAGGTTTTGTTGGGTAATGTTAAGTTACTTGCCGTTTTTAGGCTGTGAACTTTGCTAATGTTTTCAATTATTTATAGTTTGGTACGACATATAGGTTAGGTTATGTAATGTGTTGTGAGATATTGCTATGTTAATAGTAATAGATTTTAAATTTTATTTTTGCTTTTATTCATGTTTCAGCATGTTGGGTAGGTTTGGTTTTAAGAAGTTTTGTAAGACTTGGTTATATATTACTACGTTAGCGTTAAATTAGCATAGGATATGTTATAATTATGATAAAAAAGTAGGATCAGATTAGGTTTTAGGTTAGGATAGTTAATGATGATAGGTACAGTAGATAACTTTGTTAATGCTAGCATTTATTCACACTTTAGTATTATCGATAGATTAGGTTATTTAAATATTGTTTATATTGTTCAGCTACAAAATTGAAGAATATAAATGAATTAGGTAATGTTAGCATATATTTTCTACTTCAGTATGTTAATAGGTCGTAGTATATGATAAAAATTTAAAGTTTTGATAGGTAATAAGTGTGAAATATAGAGAGTGAAACGCTTTGATTAAAATGTTTTGTTGTTTATATTTTGAGATTGAAGGGAGGTGAGGAGTGGGAGGAGGTGGACGATAGTGAGGAAGCAAGTTTTTGTCTGTTTTTCGCCATGTACGGGAGAGATTGGGTATGTGGGGGTTATGTGTTTATGGTGGGTGTTGAAGCCAGAGAGGAGAGTGGTTATGAGCAAAAAATGAGAGCTCGAAATATTATTTAATATATGGAGTCAGTTAAAGTTCTATAGTTCAACGGTGATGGCTTATTGAGTGGGTTTGATGTGAGTTAGGGTGTGTGTGGTTCCGTGCTTTAGCTGTTTTAAGGTCTGTGTTAAAACAATTTTTAATAAAGATTTTAAAAACAGATAAAATATTTAAAAATTTCCTTTAAAAAAAAACTTTTCAATAATCAATACTAGTAATCGAAGTTTTCAATGAAAGTAGTTGTTGGAGTAAAATTGGGTATGAGCTTTGAATATTTTGGTTAGAGGGTGTCGGGTCGAGTATGGTGCGTGAGGCCAGTGTTCACCCCCGCCACCAATAAAAGAAAAAAGTGAACATAAAATTCTAATTTTCAGGCAATTTTGATGGAGAAAAATAAAAAGCAAACTGCAGTTTTTTCTGACCTCTAAAGGGGTGTTTCTGGGTGCTATTTTTTTGTGAGTGTAGTGCAGAGTGGAGTCTTGACATTGTTTACAAACACTAGTGTTTTAGACATGGAGGGCAGGATTTGGTTTGTGCGAAATGTAGACGTTCAAACGATGTGAAAGTGTGAGCGCAGGGAATGAGGTCTAGGTTACCGGGTGTGTTGGTCCAAAAGCCGAAAATACCTGTTTTGAATTTTTGAATTTGTCTCAGAAGATATTGAAATTCTAATGCCTGGGCTTTAGTATATATTTATTATTATATGTATATAATAGAAATCTAATAATATATATAATATATATTGATATAGTGAGCATAGTAGGATGATATATGATAGTATCATATATATTATAAGTATAGGGAGGTAGTAGTGAGGGTAGGTTATATTATTATATTAAATATATATTTATATATATACGTAAGGATATATATATAGTATATATTATATATATATTATAATATATAGTATATCATATATAGATATATATAGATAGATAATATATTATATATATATAATATATATATTATATATATTTATAACTAAGATATAATAAAAGTGTGGGTATAAATATATAGTATATTAACTTAAAATTATACCGTATATATATACTACAGATATTATATATATATATAAAGTATGTTATATATAGTATATATATATATATATATATATATATATGGGCCTGTATATTATATATTATATATCATATATCATATATATATATTAGTATATTATATAAAGTTTATATATATATATATATATACGGTATATATACATAATATATATATATATATTATATATATAATAGGTATATTATTATATATTATAAGAATATATATATAATATATATACCGTAAATTATATATTATTATATATATATAATATATATATATATATTATATATATATAATATATATCCGTAATATATATATATATATATATATATATATATATATATATATATATATATATATATATATATATTATATATATATATATAATATATTATTATATTCTATATATATATATATATTATATATAATAGTATATATAATATATATATTATATTATATATATTATATAATATATATTTAAAATATATTATATATTATATATATAGTATATATTTATATATAATATATATATATATACCTATAAATATATATAATTATATATATTATATATAGTAATATATTATATAGGTTATATATATTATATATATATAAAGCGGCATTAGAATTTCAATATTTCTGAGCACAAATTTCAAAAAATCAAAAAGGTATTTCGTGCATTTTGGAGGTAATAGACTATTCTGTGTACATTTAATGTTTGAAGTTATTTCGGAAAAAAATTGTATGTCTAAAACATAGGTTTTTTAAAAAATGTAATACTGAAAATTTGACTACATACAAAAAAAAGCACCCGAAAAAACTTTTAGAGGTCAGAAAAACTGCAGTTTGCTTTTTTTCTCCATCAAAATTGCAAAATTAAGAATTTTATGTTCATTTTTTTTTTTTTTGGTGGGGGGGTGAAAACTGGGCTCAACCCGAAGCAGATATTCGACCCTGAACTTAACCAAAATTTTTCAAAGCTCTAAATTTTTATTAAATATTTCATTGAAAATTTGTTATATTATTGATTATTGAAAAGTTTTTTTTTAAAGGAAATTTTAAATATTTTATTGTTTTAAAATTTTTAATAAAATTGTTTTACCGACCTTAAAACAGTAAAGCAGGAAAACAATAACTCACTCCACAACCCACCTCTCTAGCCTCACCCGTGAAACTCATTGATGGTTACCTGCTCTTACACTCTCACTCATTCGCAGCTTCCAATTTTTTGCACTCACTACACTCTTTTGTCTTACACCCTAACCATTAAATAAATTCCTTCGTACATGGCACAAACAGAAAAAACATTCTGTTTTATTATTTCACAATTTCCATACAAATTTAATTTCAATATAAACAAAACTTTAATCAATGTTCACTTATATTTCACTTTATTAACCTATCCAAACAACTTTAAATTTTTTTATCATATATAGCCTATTCAACAATACTGAAGTAGACAATTAGTATGCTAACACTAACAAGTTCTTAACTTACAATTTCTGTTAGCTGACATATAAACAATATTAATAACCAAAATGAACTTGAAAATAATAAAGTGTGAAAATAAATGCTAGCATTAAAACAAAAGTTTTTTTTATCTACTGGTACTATCATCATTAATATCCTCTAACCTAACAAACCTAATCTGATCCTCTTTTTTATCATATATTATATACGATAGTCCTATGCTACTTTAACGCTACGTAGTAGAATATAGTAACCAAGTCTTTACAAACTTTCTTAAATGACAGCTATCAACATGCGGTTGAAACATGAATAAAAGCAAAATAAAATTTAAAAATCTATTACTGTTAACATAGCAATATCTCACAACACATTACATAACCTAACCTAAATACTCCCAAAAACTATAATAATTGAAATAAATACAAAGTTCACAGCCTAAAAACGGCAAGTAACCTAACACTATCTAAATCAAAACCTAGCCTATCTTTGTCTCCATATAAATAAACAATTGATCTATCAACTCTAACACCATTTCATTCACCTACTCTCTAAAGCAATTACCTACACTTATAAGATTGTATTTTATATATTTTAATGAAGGGTGCAAGAATCATTGATACTTTTAGTAATGCGATTATTTGTACTCAAGGTATGATATTGAAGGAGATGGTATTAGAATTGGTAGGTCTGTTGTGTTTAAGTTATGCTTATAATGTTAGGTTACTTACTGTTGATAGGTAGGAAAGTTTGCTAATGTTAGCAATTTTTCATAGTATAGTTGGTTAGATAGGTTAGGTTATTTAATGTATTGTTAGATATTGATAAGTTAAAACCTTTTTATGTTAGCATTTATTTGTTATTCGGGATGTTGGGCAGGTTAGACTTTGATAAATTTTGTTAGCTACGACTATGTTAGTTAAAATATTATTGATATGTTATATAGCTTTGATAGAAAATAACAAGGTTAGGTGAAGTTTTTTTTTGGAAATGTTTAGTTAGTTACAGTTTTTATGTAGAGAACTTTGTTAATCCTAGAATTTAGGCATAGTTTACAATTTTAAAAAGGTTAGGTATTGTAAAGTATTGTTAGGCTAAAATTAATTGGTAAGTCAAACCTTTGTAATGTAAGCATTTTTTCGTAGTTCAGTATTTGTGTTGGCCGAGCACCGGAAATTTGAGCAACGCACCTGGGTTAGAGCAACACGCACCGCATCGCACCTCTATGTTTCCATGGACACCGCGCTCCACACCACGCACCGCACCGTATTGCACCTGGTGCGTCGGCCATCCCTATTTAGCATGTTAGACAGGTTAGGTTACGAAATTGATTTTTAAGGTTTTATTAGATATTATAGTGTAAAAAAAGTAAACCGTTAAATAAATGTTTTTTTTTTATGTTTCATACTAAATTTTTATGCATATTATGCAATATTTTAAAATATTTTTCGGTTTTTCTTGTACCAAGAATATTTTTTTTTCATGTTTAGGCAAAAAGAGAGTTTATAAAACAAAAATGAAGTTCATATATGAATTAAAGCAGCAAATTAATAGATAACGGAGAAGCTAGGAGTAGGAGGAAGAGGAGAATGAGAAGGAGAAGGAGAAGGAGGATTGTGGAGCGGGCGCTTCATCGAGCGGTCTGCCATGGATCCACAGCCACGTGTATCCCACTCTATAGTGCAAGATTAGTTTTATTCACACATATATATATATATATATATATATATATATATATATCATATATATATATAATATATATATATATACGTTATATATATATATTAATATAATATATATAGGTATAGTATATATACTAGGGGTGAGTATACTGATAGTAATAATCAGGTTTTATACTGAATATGTTGTCCGATTATGGTTTTCATAAGATTCCGCTTCTGATGATGTATTGTTTTGTTACAATAAACAATACATTTGTTGACCTTGAACTCTAAATAGGGCGTGCGATAACTGTGTTGCGTAGGTGTGTTTAACTGAAAAATACCACTTCGCTTCAAAAGTGTTTTTTGCTTTTAAGCTCATTTAGTAATGTGTTTTATATCTTGTGTAACTATTGATTTAGTGCCTGCTAGGTGCTAAAGAGTTTTGAAGTGGTGTTTTCATCTTTGAATAACGTCTAATTTTGTGGGTTGTCTTTTCTTTATAAAATGTTTTCTGAAGTTCAAGTGTCAAAGATTTGTGTTGGGACAGTGAAACTGCCTGAGAAACGGACTTGCACTTGCAGGAATCTTGGAATTTATGTGTGCCAGTTCGATTAATTACATTGCTTAAAAGTTTATACAGTGCGCTCATTGGGAACCGGCAAGGAACCAAGTTATCAAAACTTTCGATATTCCATTAATGAGGAAAATTTCAACATGTTCCAGTTGTGTGGACTATAAAATAGTCACGTCCTCATAAAGAAATCAGGCATGATCAATGAAAAATAAGCAATTGATCACACGATACATTCGACCACATTACTTAAAATTCGAAGGGTGATGTTAGAAACTGCGAAAGTTACTTTTCGCGCAAAAGAACATATGATGGCAGAG
>JABUQX010015876.1:0-10000 GCA_015478945.1 Trachelipus rathkii | reverse complement strand
GAACTTTTGTATCTGAAGTAGTGGTTTACATTGTGAAGTTATACCCTAGACAATTTTGTTTATATTATTTTGTGATTTGAATAAAGGAATTGCGGGGATTGTCACGTTTATTTATTGGCAGAAATCCCATCTTGTGACAATAAATTGGGAGCCTAGTCCGGAAAAGTTTCTGAAGGAAAGTGAATATAGTGAACGTTGGCTTGTGCTTCTTAACTATGGATTAGAATTCGCTGGCAAAAATTGCTCAAGAACTCGGCTTAAAGGGAAAAGAAGCTAGAGAGTTTATAAAGGAAGAAAGAGAAGCAACTGAAAGAGCAAGAGAAGCTGCTAAAGAAACAGCAGAAAGAGAAGCTGCCATTAAAGCAGCAGAAAGAGAAGCTGCTAAAGAAGCAGAGAGAGAGAAGCTGCCATTAAAGCAGCAGAAAGAGAAGCTGCTAAAGAAGCAGCAGAGAGAGAAGCTATCAGAGAAGCTGCTGAAAGAGAAGCTGCCAGAGAAGCAGCAGAGAGACAAAGAGAAGCTGCCAGAGAAGCAGCAGAGAGACAAAGAGAAGCAGCAGAGAGACAAAGAGAAGCTGCCAGAGAAGCAGCAGAGAGAGAGAGAGAAGCTGCCAATAAAGCAGCAGAAAGGGAAGCTGCCAAGGAAGCAGCAGAAAGGGAAGCTGCAAGAGAAGAGAAACAAAGAGAACATGAGTTAGAACTTAGAAGGATGGAACTTCAAGTGAACAATAATGCTCAACAGCAAGTTGTAAATAACAATGATGTTAAGGCGAGAGTACCAAAGCTCCCTCCTTTCGCAGACAACAGGGACGAGATTGATTTCTACCTTGAACGTTTTGAAAGATTCGCAGAAATTAACGGATGGGATAGAGGAAATTGGGCATCACATCTTAGCGCTCTATTGACAGGGAAGGCTTTAATAGCATTTTCTCGCATCCCTAAAGAAGAATCAAAGGACTATGATAAATTAGAAAACGCCCTTCTACTATGTTACAACTTAACAGAGGACGGATATAGAATAAAATTCAGAAGTGCGAAGGCATACAACGACGAAAGGCCTATCCAGCTCATAGATAGATTGAAAAATTATGTTATGAAATGGACGGAACTGGCAGAGATTAACAAAGATTTTAATGATATTATCGACTTAATAGTAGCTGAACAGTTTCTAAATACATGCCAGAAAGAACTCGCGACATTCTTGCGTGAAAGAAAAATTAACAAACTTGATATGATTGGTCAAGAAGCAGAGAATTATCTCTTGGCACATAATAAAAACTTGGTGTCAACAATTAATAAAGAAGATTCATCAAAGAAGGAGAGAAAAGATGCGAGTGAAAACTACGATCAGATTTAAAGGCAGAAATATCCGACCACGTGTTTTGAATGCGGCAAGAAAGGGCACGAGGCCATCGATTGTAAAAATTACAACCCCTATAGGTGGAAAGATGCTAGTGAAAACCGAAATCAGTTTGAAAGGCAAAAAATATTCGATCACATGTTTTAAATGCGGCAAGAAAGGACACAAGACCATCGATTGTAAAAATTACAACCCCTATAGGAGAGATGATCAATATAGGAACTATAACAATCGTCCCAGCAATAATTGGAAAGAGGAACCAAAGAGGGCGGCTGCCGCAATGACAAGTGAAATTAAGCAGCGAAATAAGGATGATGTTTCTGATATTACGCCAATACATAAAGATATGACAACTGATAAAGGCGTCGACCTCATGAAACACGTTAACAGTAACAATAGGATTGCTTTAGCGTGCGGCGAAAATGTACCTGTCGTCGGAGCCGCGTGCGTAAAGAGCAATAGCATAAGGCATAACATTCAGAATGCAATGATGCCAGTTGTCAACGGGAAGATCAATGGAATGGCTGGGATCGTGCTAGGGGATACCGGTTGTGAATGTGTCATAGTCTAAAGGAAGTATGCGTCGCCAAACCAAAAGACCGGAAAGAGGAAACAAATATTGTTAATAGACAATATGATTAGAGACGCACCTGTGGTTGACATTGATGTTGATACACCCTACTACACGGGGCGTACTGAAGCTATAGCTCTTGACGACACAATCTATGACTTGATAATAGGAAATATTCCTGGTGCGAGGAGTGCAGAAGACACTATCGAAAGTGTGGCAATGTCTCACGTGAGAGAAACGGACGATTCGCAGAAGGAAGAGGCCGCAGCGCATGAGGATACAATGGAGTACACTGACGGCCAAGTAGTAATGTCATACGCGGGCGAAACGACTGGCTTGCAAGAGGAAGTAACCGAGGCGCTTGATGACACATTAGAGCACCCGGTTGGTCAGGTGGCAATGCCACGCGCTAGTGCAAACAATTTACAGGAGGAAGGGTCAGCTGTATCTGAGATCGCCCAACAGCCATATGAAGACGAAGGACGATATAAATATCGCGTGCATAGGGGTAGTGGATTTTGAAGGGTGTGAGAAAGAAGAATTAGATTTGGAAGAGGACGCGATCGTCTTAGGGAACTGCGTACCTAAGGAGAGCGTCAGTGATATTAAGATTGGGGCCAAGATAGATGAGGGTAAGAAGACGGAGATAAAAAAGAAATTAAAAATTTTGGAATATGATGGAGAATCGACGATTACTTTTCAAGAAAAGTTATAGAATTTGAGCGTCGAATTCAAGAACTTGAAAAGTCAAAAATTCATTTGGCGGATTTAAAACGTACTCAGGAACAACTTAGAAGACTTTATGGAGAATTTGCCGCTAAGTGCGAAGAAAATTCACGCCATATTGTCGAAATGTCAGAACTCAAAAATAAATTACACAATCTCCAAATTGAATTAGATGAAGCCAGAAATGAAGTTACAGCAACTCAGCGCACGGCTGAAGATGTTACCGCAATTGGAAAACGAAAATGCGAAGAAGAGAACGCCTCTGTTCAAGAGATTACGAGAGAAGAATTTATTTCAGCAGAAAATGAAATTCGGTATCTCAAATCAGTTATAAAGAAATTAGGAAAGGAGAAACTTCATTATCAAGGCTTATATGAAAAGTTAATTGGAGACAGTGATTTGAAAAGAGGAGACATCTTGAGTCGGAATGTTATATCTGCCATTGTAGAAATAGTTTTGAGGAAGATTAAAAGTCTCAGTCCTGCACATTCAACAAGTTGGAAAACTGATTCATTAGAAGAAGTTACTATTAATTATGAATCAGTAAAGAAACCTGAAGTGATAGATACATCAGTTGAGGGTTCAATAATTAATATTCTTAACGAAATAAAAGGTGAATCTATGGAAGGACCTAAGGATAAGCCTCTTGATGAGTCAAGAGAGGAGAGGAATCTAAATCTTGGAAAAGTTAAAAAGAAAGGGATTCTCGAACATCTAGTTGAAAGGAGAGGTAAAAGAAAAAGAAAGATTGCTGGAAAAGATATACTAGAAGCCAAGAATAAAGCTGTAGCAGAAGGAAAAGAAACACCTTTGAAAGAAATACCCTTGATTCGGAAAACATTCACTGAAGATTTGAGATTACCTGACGAGGACTGGGATGTGAAGTTTAATGTTTTTGTTAAAAGAAAAGCCCTGTTTTCTTTCTTAATGGGGGCGTGTGTTATGCTATTAGGAATATCAAGGATGAGATTTTAAGCTCCACAGAGAAGAGCGGTTAGATTTATTTAATTTCGTGGAAATATTATTTATTTGATAAAAGCAACTAATTTAAGGATAATTTCTATTTAAAAACATTTCAAGAAAATTTAATTTTAAATATAAAATTATCCCGTGGGAATAAAGAAATCAAAGGTAACTTCACACCTGATATCTTCGATACAGTGAAAGTTCATAAATAGAGGTCAATTTGCTCTCACGGGGGTTCTATCTCTTGTTGGAAATCTATCTTTGGAGACCTGTCTATCGTATCTGACTCTTATTTAAGAAGATCCTGTTTCAATAAAACTCTACGGCAGAAAAGAGTTACAAGAAGAACACGGATTGGAGAGATATTGATTCGATCGAAAGACACCGGTGAGATATTAATTTTAAAGAGAGGATTTAGAGTATCTAGTGAATACTTAGAGAAAATACTTTTGTGGAAGAAGATAGACACCTGAGAAGGATTAATTGGAAGTTATTTTGAAGAAAGACAATACGTTCTGAAATCACTCGAAGACTTTGAGCTTGACTACAAGCTAAATTCAGAAACTATTTATTGAAGAATTACTTACGAATTGAAAAGAAGACTCTGTGTTTATTTACTGAAGAATAATTTACAGATCAGAAGGAACACTTTGTGATTAATTATCGAACTGACTACTGATAGTCTGTGGAAGTCCATCAGTGACTCATATCTGATCTAGCATTCAGAAGATTTTTGTGATCGTTTATTGATTCGTCTACTGATAGTCTGTTGAAGTCTTCTAACGACTTGGAAACGATTTGGAACCAAAAAGACTTCGTTTATATTTATTGAACTTTTGTATCTGAAGTAGTGGTTTACATTGTGAAGTTATACCCTAGACAACTTAGTTTATATTATTTTGTGATTTGAATGAAAGAATTCCGGGGATTGTCACGTTTATTTGGCGGAAATCCCTTCTTGTGACAATATTTATATATATATATATATATATATATATATATATATGCTATATAATAATATAATAATATATAGCATATATATATAATATATACCTATATATATGTATATATAAATAGATATATATATATATATATATATGTATATATATATAATATAATAATAAACAATAATAAATAATAATAATATATGTATATATATATATATATATATATATAATATCAACTGGATATATTACCTGTATATGTATATGTATATAATATATACCTAACTGTATGCTACTAATATGCTCCTTAACCTTGCAACAATAATAATAATAATAGCATAATATATAACAACAATAATAATAACCAATATATATCTTTATATGCTCTTCTTATAACTGCTAATAATATGTATATGTATATATATATGTTTATATATATGTAATATAAGAGTAATACCTTTACAAATAATATATATAGCTATATATATCTTCTTCTTCTTCTTTCTTTCTTTCTTTCTAATAATAAATATATAATATAATAATAATAGCAGCTAATATATATATATATGTATACTGTATATATATTGTATATGTATATAGCCTTATAATAACCTTAATAATAACCTTAATATATATACATATATATATAACAACAATAATATATATATATAACAACAACAATAGCCAACAATAATATATATATCTTAACATATACCTTATATACATATATATATATATACATATATGTAATATATATGTATATATACCAACAACAGCAATAGCTAATATATATGTATCATATTATTATTATTATTATTATGCACAGACACTTATTCCCTTAAACGGGGGTAATTGGTACGTGCAGCTGTACATATTTCCATCATCGCCCTCTACCCCACCCTCCTCCATTCCATTCTATCTCTCGCCAACACCCCAACTTCCTCCACCCTCCTCTCTTCCAGCATTTCCTTTTATTCCATCCATCCACCTTCTTCTTGGTCTCCCCCTTCCTCTTCTTCCTATTCCCTCCGCCTCCCAAACTCTCCCTACCACCCTCTGCTCCTCCATTCTCTCCAGATGTCAAACCATCTTAACATTCCCTACTCCGCTCTTCTCACCAAACCATTCTTCCAATCACATCTCTCTTTTATTATTCCTAATCCTCTCTTTTTTACTAACCCCACATACCGCTCTCAACCCTTTCATCTCAAACACCTCCAATTTCTTCTTGGACCTAGCATTCAACCCCCATGTTTCACACCCATATAGTACCGCTGGAACACAAATTTTTTCAAACATACTTATCTTAAGTTTATGTGATAAATCCCCCCTTTTCCATAATTCCCTCAAACCACTCAATGCTCTCATTCCTTCTCCTTCTCTGTGATCTATCTCTTCCTTCATCCCTCCTTCCTTACCCAAATCCATCCTAAATATCTGAAAACCTTTACTTCTTCTAATACTACACCACCTACTCTAATCTCTAACCCCATCCCCTCATCTGTTTCCTCCTCCCCTCCAAACACCCAACACTTTACTTTTACCTGGTTATCTTAGCAAGACCACACAATCCACGCTCTCAACTCTCCTTCACACCAGTACTACAATAACTACGAATCCTTCGCCACCAAGGTAGTATCATCCTCATCCACAAATAGTATCATGTTCACTTCCTATCTATCACCCCTATCCATCAGTTCCACCCCTCTCCCCTCCCTCATATTCCTCTGCAGACACTCTCCATAAATAAGTTGAAAGCCACGGTGACATTACATCCCTGTCTCAACCCTCTCTCTACCCCCAACATCTCACTCTCCCCTCCTAACACACTCACACACATTCTGCTATTCACATAAAGGCCCTAGCACCTTTACCTAATTTACCCAACTCCATATTCCTCCAGCACCCTCCATAATTCCCCCCTCTTCAATCTATCATATGCTTTCTCCAGATCTAAAAAACACCCATACACTTTCCCTTTTCTTTCTATACCTTTCTCCACAAGCATCTTCATTGTGAATACTTGATCCACACACCCCCCTTCCCATCCTAAATCCTCCTTGTTCTTCCCCCATTCTCTCTTCCGTTAAATCTCTTACCCTCTCAATTAGTATTCTCCCATACACTTTCCCTACTACACTCAAAAGACAAATACCTCTATAATTCCCCCACTCCATCCTATCCCCTTTCCCTTTATACAGGGGAACCAAACAACCATCCCCCCAATCCTGTGGTACCTCACCACTTTCCAACATAAATTATACAACCTGTACAGCCATTCCTCTACCCCTCTGCCTCCCATCTGTAACATTTCCATACTCACACCATCTAGACCTGTGGACTTTCCTTTTTTTTCCTTTAGATAACGCCCTAATAATTTCTTCCATTTGTATTTCCATATCTCCTTCCCGTCCCTCTTCACCCCCCATCCCCCTCTTGTAAATCCTCCTCATCTCTTCCACCCATTTCATTCAATAATCCTCTAAAATATTCCCCCCATCTTTTCCTCACCCTATCCTCCCCTCCTATCCATTCCCCATCCCCTCCCTTAACCCTCTCTCCTAACCCTCCTTCTTCTTTTCTTTTTTATTTACTTCTTTCCAGAATATCTTGCTCCCTGTTTCAAAATTTTCTGTCACTTTTCTACACCATTCATTATTTGCATTTCTCTTCTCCCTCTCCACCGCCCTCTTTGCTTCCCCTCTAACCCTTCTATATTCCTCCCAGCTTTCCCTTCTCCTATTCCCCAACCATTTCACATAGACCTCTTTTTTCTTTTTCACCAACTCTTTCACCTCCTCCACCATTCACTTCCTTTCCTTCTACTTGCTCCCACCTTTTTAACTCCACATATCCTTCTGGCCTCTTCACAAATTGTCTCTTTAAATCTCTTCCTCTCCTCCACATCCCTAATTTCCGTCTCTCTCACGTCCCTCCATCTATCCTCCATACCCCTCCTAAACTCGTTCTTACACAATGTCTCATCTAAATTTTCCACCTTTATGACTTCTATTTTCCTCTTTTTTTCTCTTTCTCTAACCGTTACCTCTCCCCCTACCCTTAACCTAGCAACCACCAAATAGTGATCAGATAACCCCTACCTGCCCCTCTGAATACATTTACATCTAGTAATCTGCCTCTATCCTTTCTATTTATACACACATATTCAATATCGCCCTCCCCCCCGTTATCTCACTCTTCCATGTATACTTATGATTTTCACTCTTCTTGAACCAAGTATTCCCAACTATCAATCTTCTATCAACACATAACTCTAACATACTTTCTCCATTAACATTCCTTTCCCCTACCCCAAATGGACCTATAATTCTACCCATCTTCTCTCTTCCCACTCCTGCATTCAAATCTCCTAATAAACAAATTTTATCATTAACCCCGAAACTTTCCCAACATTCATTCAATTCACTCCAAAATCTTTCTCTCTCCCCCTCGCTCCATTCACTGGTGCATATGCGCATATAAAAACCCACATTTCCCCCCCGAATTTCACTTTTACCCACATTATCCTTGAACTCACCTGGCTACACACCCTTACCTTATCCCACACCTCTTTCCTCATAACTATTCCTACCCCTTCCCTCCCCCTCACTCTCTCGTTCACCCCCGAAATCCTACCCTTAAATTTTCCAAAGACCATCTCCTTCTATCCTTTCAGCTTTGTTTCTGTCAACCCTAGCACATCCAACCTTTTTCTTCGAACATTAACCCCACTTCTTCCCTTTTCAATCCTCATTTATCCCTCTCACATTCATACAACCCACTCTAATCTAATCTCTTTTGCCCATCCTATCTCTTTACTCTCTCTTACTCTCCTTAGTCCTGACCCTCTTATTCACCACTCCACTTTTTTCTATTCCCACACTCGATTAGGCTGCACGTTTACCGGGATCCCACAACCTGAGGCACTTCCCAATACCTCAAGCTCCAAACCCCGCTCAAACAAATTCACACTATAACTATAAAACTTAAATTAAAACTCTTCTCAGAGTTCAATATTGAATATCGATTTAAAGGTCCCTGAATAATTTTCCTTCTGTGATTATAAACTTGATGCAATCTATTCCTATATTAGAATCAACAGGAACCTTGATGTATTCCCCTTCTGTTTTGGAGATACTCTTGTTAGAGTTCCTTGGCTTAAATTTCTTACACTTTATACTTTCTTGTTTAATATATATTCCTTGATGAAATACCCTATAACTGTCTTTAAGACACTCTTATCATTCGCAGAGTTCCCTGTTTATTCTACTACTGCTGTATTCTATCCTGGTATTTTTGCAACCCTTGTAGTTAAAATTTAATTAGAACTACTACATTTACTAAGTTACACCTACATTTACTAAGTTACTACATTTACTAAGTTATATATATATATATATATATATATATATATATGCTATATACATATGTATATATATATATATATATATATATATATATATCTATATATACTTTAATATCATACATATATAAGATATATAATATATATATATATACATATATATATATATGTAACTATATATATAATATATATACTATATATATGTATATGCCAACTAACTCTTAACAATATATATATATGTAACTCTTATAACTCTTCTATAATATATGTATATGTATATGCTAACTAACATAACAACAACCCAACCAACCAATATATATATGTATATATATCTTTAAATATATCATATATATAATATATATATATGTAATATATATATATATATATGTATATCTCCTTATATATATATATATATGTAACTATATATATACTATATATATAAAAATATAATATGTATATATATATATATATATATATATATATATTTATATGTATATGTATATATATATATATATATATATATATATATATAACTAATATATATATATATATATAACTATATATATATATACATAACATATACATACTGGAAATATATATATATATATATATATATCTTTCTTATATATATATATAACATATATATAACTATATATATATATATATATATAATATATATATATATATATATATAATATACAGTATATATATATACTTATATGTATATTATATGTAACATGTATATATGTAACAACGCTCTTTAACTAATAGCATATCCTTAGCCAATATATGTAATATAACGCCAACCTGAATATAGCAATAATAGCCAATATTAGCCATAATATGTATGCATAATAATAATATATATATATATAACAATATAATATGTATATATATAATATATGGTAAAAAATATAATATAAATTATATATGTATATGTAACCTTCTTTGCTATAATAATAGTAATGTATATGTTACATTTTGTATAATATAGCATAACAATATATACATATATATATGTATATATATATATGTAATAACATATGTATATGTAATGATACGCCAACCAGCGA
>JABUQX010015875.1:0-19598 GCA_015478945.1 Trachelipus rathkii | reverse complement strand
CCATATGCGTAAAAGATGGGTAGGACGTACTAGGAAGAGCATACAATGGTGGAACGAAGAAGTGAAAAAAGCAATAAGGGAAAAAAACAGGGAAAATGAGGAAGTTGGCTGAAAGGAAGAACAGCGGCAGAAAGGGAGGAATATGTACAGGCAAGGAATGAAGCAGAGAGAATAAAGAGGAGGACAAAAAAGATGAAGACGGAGAGAATGACAGAGAATAACGAGAGAATGTGGGCTAAGGGAAGAAAAAGCTATTTAAGATGGCGAAGGCGTATAGAAAACCAAAAAACGTAACTAGAAATATAAAAGATAGAAACGGAGAGATTTCTTGTGAGACCGAAAGAAAGAAATGATAGATGGACCGAAATACTATGAAGATCTGTTAAATGTAGAATACAGAGAAAAAGAGGAAGAAGCTGTAGATCAGACGAGGGAGGAGGAGAGGAGAGGAAGGCGGAGAGTAACGGTAGAAGAATATTGAGGAAGGCTATAAAAAGGATGAAGAAGGGTAAAGCCCCAGAAGAGGATGGAGTGGCTGTGAAGTTGGTGGTGGAGGGAGGAGAGGAGCTGAGTGGGAATCATCAGTTTTGATGAACAAGTGTTGAGAGAGGGAAGGTGCCGGAAAGGTGGGGCAAACAATAATAAAACCGATATATAAAGGTAAAGGAGATGCAGGAAAGCTTAATAATTATAGAGGGCATTTCACTGAATGGACCATCTGGCGAAAAATACAAAGAATATTGGGACGAAGGAGGGCTGAGAGAGAAGGTTAGAGCCGAGGACTCGGAGAAGAAACAGTACGGTATAGAAGAGGAAAGATGAACGACGGACCTCTTATTCACACAGAGAATGGTCTCAGAAGATGCTGGAATATGGCAAGAGATTCTTTTAGTGTCTCACCTGCAAAAAGCATTTGATTCGGTGCCAAGGAAAAAGCTCTGGAGAGCTATGGAGGGGAATTAGAATGAGGGGTAGATTAAAGAAGGCAATAGAAAGTATGTATGAGAAATGCAGCTTTAATGTTAGAACTGGGTGCGAGAACGATAGATGGTTTGAGGTGAAAACAGGAGTGAAGCAGGAGTTCTATCGCCACGGCTGTTTATATTATATTTAGACGTGGTGATAAGAAAAGTGAGGGAGAGACTGGGAGAATTTGAAGGGACATAATGGCATATGCGGACGATCTGGCATCGTTGAGCGAGGAGGAGAGGAGACGATTCGAGGAGGGTGGTGGAGTTGTTTACGGAGGAGTTGTTTGCGGAGGAGTTGGAGGAAGCAGGGATGAGGATGAACGTACAGGAAGACAGAGATATTAACAATAACCGGAGGAATTTGAGGAAGGGATGAGATGTGCGTGAGAGGGGAGGAGGTGAAGGCGATAAATACCTGCAATTATCTCGGAGGATGTTTTAACAGAAGGGGAGAAGTGGGGAGAGATTACGCGGAAGAATGGAAAAGTTATAGGATTAGTTATGAAAAGCGGTATTTACCCCATGATGAAAGGATAAAAAACATTGGAATAGAGGTTAAAAAAGTGATTTTTAACAGTATACTGACTCCGACGCTGCTGTACGGAGCGGAAACATGGACAACAACGAGAAGAGAGGAGAGTAGAATACAAGCGGTGGAGATGAGGGTATTAAGAACTATGATTGGAAAGAGTAGGAGAGACAGAATAAGGAATGAAGTAATTAGAGAAGATATAGGGGTGAAGAAGATGATACTGAAGATGGATGTGGGGAGATTGAGATGAGATGGTGGGGACATCTGGAGAGGATGGAGCAGGACAGAATGCCGAAAAGAAGATGGGAATGGACACCAGAGGGCAGAAGACCAAGGGGAAGACCGAAGAAAAGATGGGCGGAGTCGGTGGAGGACTCTCTGGAAAGATGTCAGCTACCAAAAATGAGAGTGCTAAAGAGAAGAGGAATAGTGCAGCAGAGGGATGTCTGGAGAAAGACGCTTGCGCGGCTGACAGGATGAAGAATCTTTCCTGGGAGAAAAAAAAAAAAAAAAAAAAAATATATATATATATATATATATATATATATATATATATATATATATATATAATATATTATAATATATATATATATTAATATATATATATATAAATATATTATATATATATATATATATATATATATATATATATATATATATATATATATATATATACAAAGGTGGGCATTAGCGCGTTAAAGCGTTAATCCGTTAATTAACTCGTTAATTTTTTCGTTAACTTTTAACGCTTTCGTTAATTTCGAAAAGAAATAACGGACTATTAACGAGTTACATTTGTGAATTAACGTTAACGAGTTAAAATTTTCCCCTACATCCGTTAACCGTTACCTTAATTTACGAGTTTATAAAATATTTTCTTATCAGATTTTAAATTGTATTTGATTCGATTTCGATAACAGATAAGCTTTTTTTTCAAAAATTTCCTAAACGCTCCTCTCAATGGCTTAAATTGTGTTTATCTTACACGGTTATTATCCCTTTTAGTAATGTAATCATGGGCGTATACAGGGGGGGGGCCCTTGCCCCCCTAAATCTTGGCGAAATAAAAAAAAATTATATGTTTGCCAGACGACGCTTCTAAGGGTTTATTAGTATAAAAACTGAAAAAGATGCATCAATCGGTAGATAATGAAGTAGTAATTACTAATTACTAACGTATTATAAACTGACATTTTTCCTAAAGAGTTTTAATGTGTTTTCTTTTTCATATTGGCTTTGAAGTCAACTAGCTGTGTGCTTTTATGCAGCTAGCTTCTGACAGTATTCTCCGCTAGAGCTCTCAGTATGTCTATAACATTTGGCGGCTGCCAAAGCTGCTAAATCAATCTCGGAAGGCGTACTCGTTGATATTCAACTGCAGACAGCACATAAAAAACAATGGCAGAAATTAAAAGAAATATTACAGCAATTTTGAGGACCATAATTTTCTGCGGAACCCATGACTTACCTTTAAGAGGTATAGGCCTGCATGAGGGAATTTTTGAAGACATGATTAAATTTCGAATAGAAAGTGATGATGTGGAATTGAAAGAACATATTCAAGGACAGAAGAATGCCGTCTGAACAGACTCTCCAATGATTCAAATTAAACTTATCAATTTGAGTGGAATTATCATAAAAAACATGATTGTCGTGGATGCAAAAAAATTTGGTGTCTATTCCATATTGGCCGATGAAACTGCGGATTTGTCAGGCAATGAGCAATTATCTATAGGATTAAGGTTTTTTGATCTTGAAAAATTGACTGCTCAAGAAGAATTTCTGGGGTTTGAAGTTCTTGAAGGGATGGATGATAAAACCATTGCCAAAACGATTGATTTGTTTTTAGAAAATGAAGGTTTGGATCCGTGTCTATGCGTTGGTCAGGGTACGACGGCTGCGCAGCAATGGTAGGGAAAGAACATGGAGTTCAAAAGAAACTGCGGGAAAAATATAAAAAAGAGGATTATATTTTCATTGTGCAAGCCATCGTCTTAATTTAGTCATTAATGACCTAAACATTATTCCGGAAATTCGAAACACTATTGCCACAATAAAAGACAAACTCTTTGAGAGACTCCACCCTAAGAAGAAAATACATTCCCAACTTGCCTAAACTTTGTGAAACCCGTTGGACTCAAAAATATCATAGTATTGCTATTTTCCATAAATATGATAAAAATTGTTTTAGGGTTAGAAATTGTCAAAGGAAGGCAACAGTCAAACAAGAAACACAGCTTTTCTATTATACTATACTGATCGGAAATAAGACCCAAAATCATTATTACCTCTTCCGTAATAGCCAAATATTTTGCTTTAGTTGAACCAGTGGCTAACCTTATTCAAACAAAAAATATTGACCTTATGCAGTGCTCTGATCATGTCCAAAGAACTTTAAAAGTTGTCAAAGATCACTGCAAAACTGCTGATCAAATAATTGCTGATCTGCTCTTATCCGAAAATGTTATTACTGCTGAGTTCTTAGTAGAACTTGCACCACCTAGAAAAGTACAATCCCAACAACATAAAGCAAGTTATCCTGCTGAAACTACTGCTGAATATTGGAAGGGTTCTGTACTTGTGCTTTATCTCGACTCACTTTCATCCTCTTTAGAGACCAGATTTTCAGAAAACAACGTGCCAGCAATTCAAATTTTTCATTTGCATCCGCTTTTCAGAGTTTTATGATCATATCAACAAAATTCATACCTAAACTGACTTATGGTATACCTTGTGGCTGGATAAAAAAATGGATTAACAAAAGTTGAAAGACTTGGAACTTACTGAAGTCATTAAAGAAGCCAACCCCTTTTTTCCTCAAATCAAAAACTTGTCTATTAATTGCACTTGCGTTCAGTGTTCAATAAGTACCATCGAAAGATTTTTCAGCACTCTGCGAAGAGTAAAGGCTTGGCTAAGAAACACAATGAACGAAGACAGGCTTAATGGGCTATGTAGAATGAGTATTCATAGAATATTAGGAATATAGAATATTAGAAAAAAATAACGAATTAGAAACAAATGTAAATGCATAAATCCACTGAAAATCCAAGGCGTCTAATGCTAATTTAGATTTAATATTAGTTACCACTCAGGACTCAGTACTCGCCAACCCCCATAAATATTACTTTACGTTTCTCAAATAAGTATTTTTTTTTACTCACCTCGTGACACATAAATTTTTTTAATTGTGTTTTGATACTTTTTATTTATTTTATTAACGGAAATAACTTTTTTATTCTATGATATTTTTTATTAGCATTTGAAAAGGAAAAATCTGTAGTTGAACGGTGAACTTGAACCAACCCTCACCGTCTATTGATCAGTGCGAGCAAGGACATAAATCATTCAAACTTTGCTAGCCCCTAAGTCAAATCCTGCGTGCACACACACAACACACACACACACACATATATATATATATATATATTATATATATATAATATATATAAAAGACAAAAAAAGAAATAAAATAGATATATATATATATATATATATATATATATATATATATATATATATATATATATATATATATATATATATATTATTGGGAATTTACCATGAAGTAAATTCTCTGATATGCAATCACAGCAGTTGAGTGAACTGCTCTACCCAAATAAGAGGAAATTCTAGCCTAACTAGTTAATTTACAACAAAAACAATTATAACTCACCATTAAATTTTAATTTCAAATTAGCTTTAAAGTTTTGATTTCCAAGAATTTTAAACTTGGAGGGAAGCCTTTTGTTGAGGCTTAATTTTAGTAAATTAAAGGTAGTTGATAGTACCTAGTTTTGCCTACATATATCATGCCATCCGTGGAGTACTCTGTTCAAACTTAAAGTAAGGTATAAGGATTTAGAGGCTAGAGAAGTGTTAGAATAAAACAGAAAAGATAGAATAGACCTAACTGCTAGTCCTGCTAATTCAGAATATAAAGGGTTAGGACCAGCTTGGAAAAAGAGACCTTAACATAAGTTTCTCTGAACAATTCCTCATCTTTAATAAGGCAAAAAATACTTAGGCCTAACTAGAACTAATGTTAAATAATATAAAATGAATACTTAGTTTAAAATAGCGTGATGCTACAAAGGGATCGGAGCTATACCAACTCACGAGTTATTCAATTGACTCTCAATTTTCAAGTGCCTCGTTTTTTTTCAAACAAACTTTTTGTGTTGCCTGACAAAATATATTTTTTCAAGAAAGTCTCCAAAACATCAAAACAGTGAAGAGAGACAAGAAATATTCTAAAATCTTGAAAGCATTTAAAAAACCCCAAGTTCAATTTAAAATAGTTAATAGCAACATAGTAAGGTTTAATACAGGAATAAAATATTTCTAATATCCTCCCAGCAAAAAACAATTTGCTGGAGGCAAATTAAGGGGAAATGATTTTCAAATGTAAAAACAACTTTTAAACCATAACATTCAGTTCAGAACAACATGCAATTGCTCATATCATACCATGCAAATTAATTTTTGAGCAAATCAAACATATTTACAAAGTTTAAGCTTCATATAACAAGCCAATACAAACTAAACCCTAAATCTAACTTAATTCTAAAAGGAAACTATTATTTACAAATCATCCAGCTTTTCTTTCAGGAATTTCCTGAACTTCACAGCAGCCTTCCTTGCAGGTCTCTTCTTAACACCTGACTGCCTACTCCTAGCAACTGGAGGAGTAGGATCAGTATTAAGAACTTCTTCAGCAGAATTGTCAATATCATCCCTTCTTTCACTCTGATTTGCCCCAGAGTGGGTTATAGACAATTCCATTGGATATAGGTTGCAAATAGGATGATGAACAGTTTTACCATTGCTTTGTTTAATTTTTACTGACCTAATAATTTTATCATGGCCTATAACCACTTCTATGACCCTTCCCAACATCCAGAAGGGTCTAGGTTTGTTAGGCAGTTTTATAAGTACAACATCACCACACTTTATACGGTTAGTCCAAGGACTCTGATACAAGTTTCTACTATGCTCTCTGAGACTCAACAAATACTCTTCATACCATAGCCTTTTGAATTCTTCAAAGGTTATAAGTTGCTGATCCAGACTTTTAAGTACAACATCCCTGTCCATCTCTCTCCATGGATCTTCCAAGTCTCTAAAGACAAGAGCCGAATTAGAGTGCATTTTCAGAAAGGAATTAGGAGTAACAAGCGTTTGTCTTGCTCCTAACGGAGCAAGGCTTTTCTATTGAGCGAGGGCTAACGCCCTCGCATTGGCGGTGGTGTTCAATATTTTGGTCGTAAAGACCCTTCTACAAAAGGCAACGAATTTTGACCGTTTTTTGTCTTTTTTTTTTCATTGGCATGGGCATGGGCATGGGCATGGGCATGGGCATGGGCATGGGCATGGGCATGGGCATGGGCATGGGCATGGGCATGGGCATGGGCATGGGCACTGGCATCGGCATTGGCATTGGCATGGGCATAGGCTTGTCTATTGAGCGAGGGCTAACGCCCTCGCATTGGCGTTGGTGCTCAGTTTTTTGGTCGTAAAGTCATTCCACAAATTGACACAAATTTGGAACGTTTTTTTGCATGTTTAAAATTAATATGTAATAGATGATATTTAAATCATTTTCAGAAGACCTATACGTGAGAGGTCTGGAATTTATAGCGTCTTGAACCGAGGATAAAGTGGTCAGTAGTTCAAAATAAGAAAGCTTTTTAGTTTGCACAGTTTTATATAAGCATTTTTTAACAGTCCTAATAAGCCTTTCCCAAGCTGCTCCAATAAACGCAGCATAAAGAGAAATTTTAATATGCTTAATGTGGCACCTAGTAAGGTGATCACAAAATTCTTGGGAATAAAATACATTACTCAGGATATCTCCTGATTTTCCAAATGCTCGAGCATTATCAGAGTACAGGTGAGATGGAATAGTGTACCTATTGCAGAACCTTTGAAAGGCAAGTAGAAAGTTCTCTGTAGACATGTCAGGAACAAGCTCCAGGTGTAAGGCCCTAATGCTCAAACAAGTAAAAAGTAAAATATACATTTTGTAATCCTCCTTACTTTCTGTGCTCTTAACAGAAACATGACCTGTGAAATCAACTCCCACATGATGGAAAGGTTTGATCAAAGTTAGTTGGTTTTTTGGCAGGTTGGTAAGTTTGGGATAATTGAAGCAGAGAGCATTATATTTCTTACATAAGAAACAGGAAGACAGGGTATTTTTAACAGCTTGTCTGGCTTGAGGGATCCAGAACCCTTTATTTCTAACATAGTTTAAAGTAGTTTGTACCCCAAGATGCTGAACTTGGGAATGAGCATTCAAAATAATCAATCTGGTGAAGTGGTGTACTTTGCCCAGTAAAATGGGATTACAAATATCAAAACTAAAATGAAGAGACTTAGAAATCCTCCCATGGGAGCGGAGAATTTCATCATCGTCCAAAAATAGATCTAGGTTTTTAACAAGAGAGGGAATAGGCTGAGAATCATCCTTAGTTTTGAGAAAACTAATTTCTTTTCCAAAACATGCAAGCTGCATACGCCTAATCCAGTAAAGTACAGCACATTTGGCGGGATCAGCTTCCACCACTTTAATATACCTAAATTTAAACAGATAAGTAGTTATCTTAATCAACTTATCAAACTGTGAAAACCTTTCAATGTCTAAGACATCATCAACAGCATTAGTGACAGTACAATGTACAAAGGACTTAAGTTTACACTCAGGGGGAATGCTCAACAGCTCATGTGTAGGCCAATTTTTAAAATCATTAGACAAGAATGGAGGTCCATTCACCCAGAATTTTTTAATTTCAATAAATTTTTTAAATGATACACCTTTGGTCAATAAATCAGCAGGATTGCTGTTGGTATCAGTATACCTGAAATATATAGGCAAATTAAATTCAGAAAGTATTTCATTTTTGGCAAGTTCAATGTCTTTAAGCCTATTTTTAACCAATTTTGATTTACACTTAGGGTTATTTGTTAACAGCCAGGAAAGCACTACCTGGGCATCTACAACTAAATTTAAAAATTTAAAATTAATATCTTCAAAGGAAGACAAAATGCTGGGCAAACACTTAAAAGCAAGCACAACAGCCATAAGTTCAAGGCAAGGGATGCTCAACTCCTTCAAAGGGGCCATTTTAGCCTTAGAAAAGACTAATTCAGAAATGTTATCACAGCATGCATATACTATAAATCCATAAGATGTTTTTGAACTGTCACAAAATACATGCAAACCATAAACCTTGTCCTTATCAAGGGCCATTCTCCTAAAAGATAATTCAGAAGCCTTATTAAGAGAAAAAGCAACCCTTTTCCACTCAGTTATAATTTTAGGATCTAGGACAGTATCCCAATCTACTTTAGGACTCAAACCCCATATGTCCCTCATCAATATTTTACCACTAACCGTTAACGGTAAGATTAACCCCAAAGGATCAAAAACAGAGGAAATTGCTGACAAAATTTGCCTTTTAGTATTAGCCTCTAGGTTAATATCAACTTTCGCCACACTTAGGCTATCATTTTCCAAATGATATCTATAACCTAAGACTTTCTCTTCCGGGCAACCATGCGCCGCAAATCTGCCATCCGCTTCAAACATAGAATTTAACTTTGGCAAATTAGAATTCCAACTTCTAAGTTTAAAGGAAGCTTCATCCATTCTCACACATGCTTCTTTATAAATGTATTCTAATTCTAAATGATTATTGCTACTATAAAGGAAATTATCTACATAAAAGTTGCTTGCTAGCAGTCTAGAGCATAAATCATCTGGAAATTTAGAGGCATGGTGTTTCATGACAAAATGGAGAATAAAAGGGCTGCTAACAAAACCAAACACCAAGGTGGTGTAGCGGTAGGTGACAATTTTGCCATTTTCTACCCAGAAAAAACAAAATCTATTCCTATCCTCTTCAGTAAGCCATTTAATAGCAAGAAAGGCCTGTTTAATATCAGCAAGGATGACATATTTATTACATCTAAATTTCAGTATTAATTTTAGGAGTGAGGACATTAGGTCAACGCCTGGGTAGGCAGCTTCATTCAAAGAAGGCAATTTAAGGTTGGTTTTTAAAGAGCAATTGAAAACTGGGCGTATTTTGGTCGTAACCTGAGCCTCAGTCTTTAGGACAGGCCGATGGGGAATGAAAATAAATTTTGCATATTCTGAAGGGTTTATATCCACCTTCTCAATAATACCATCAGTCAACTGTTGGCTAAAAACTTTGCCATAATCATCAAATAAATCTTTATAATGTAAATTAGAGACAACTCTATCAAGGACTTTACGGGCAACAATATGATTAGAAGGAACCAGGTCAATGGTTTCCTTCCAGGGGAGTTTCACAAAGTAGTGACTATCTTTAAAAACTATGTTTTTATTAAATTCTGAAACTTGCAAAATATCGGCTTTAGCCATATCTTCATTAACATCTAAAATACCGAGGCTTTCAAGAGTAAAAATATTATCTAGACCATGCTCTACTACACTGTATTCAAAAATACTTGTCAATGGATTAAAGTAAGAGGTGGAAGGACTTAAAACCTGATTAACAAGAGAGGAATGGGCAAGATTTTCGTGAGACGAAGGGCCTCCAATTTTATTAGAAGGCACATTCAGTTTATCAATTTGGTCAGGGTATAGAAAATTTTTAATATCACCAAATGGTACAATATGCTGACCCATCTTAAAACAAGCTCCATTCATACATCTCTCAAATGAAAAAGGTGGCAAATATTGTAACAAATCTATACCAATTAAAGCATGCAATTCTACAAAATCCTCACAACCATGCCTATCACTCAAAGAATTTACACTGTGCCCAAGTTTATTTATATTCTCTAAAGCCATTTTTAAACCAGGTATTTCAAACTTAATATCAAAGGACTCATCAATGAGGAAAGCAAATGGAAACTGGTTTCTGCCAGGCAGATCAATAACAAAGGAGCTAAGAAAGAAAGTTTTTTCTTTCGATGAAATAAAACTATGTATGTCATAGCTAATGCTATACAAAGTTTTCAAGTCTAATAGCTGCCCAGCAACTTTAGAACTAACATAACTTCGTTCCGATCCAGAGTCTAAAAGAGCTAACAAACGGCATTGTTTACCCCCTTGGTGCAAAGTGATTTCTATAAATGGGAGGAGATAGTTTTGTTCACCCTTATTAAAATTAATGCAAAGATAAGACATAGTTTGACTGCTAGAATTATTAGAATGCCCCTGTTTACATAAAGCAGAAATATGAGTAAAAAGTTTACAATACATGCAAGCGTAATCTAAAAAGGCCCCTTGATTACCCGGACATTCTTCTGTAGCATGCTTGGCACTCGAGCAAAACTTACAAATATGCAGCTGGTCACAGCGTTCTAGCCTAGATTCAATGTCTTTGTAAGATGGACATTTATTCATGCTATGACCTGCCATGCTGCAAAATTTACACGGGAAGGCTGAATTAGCTGCTTTGCTTCTAAAAGGAACATTAGATTTGGCAGACTTTTGGGTAGTCTTAAAGTTTTCAAGGGTACCTTTAGAACCATTGGGGGTGGAGTTCTTTTCATTATTACTATGGCCCTTGTTTTGACCACCATTAGCATGCTTATTATTGTTAAATTTATTATATTTAAAACTATTATTATTAGGGTTATTATAATAATTACTCTTGTGTCTGCCAAATTTACTATTCCTAGAGTTATTACTTTCATGCTTGGCTTGTGACCTCTGCATCAGCTCCAAGCGTTTCATTAAGGTAGACGAATTCTCAAACACGTCATTTATACTTGGGTAATTAGTTAAAGTTTTATCGATTAACAAATTTATAAACCTAGGAGGTAATTTATTAACTACGAGTGAACTAATCATTTTAAAACCTGCAGTATCAGGAGCAAGGAAATCTAACCCGTAGGACTTTAGGTCATAAGCTAAAGCCTTAACCTCATTAAGAAAAGATTTCACCTCAGCTAAATTATCTTCAGAAGGAGGAGAAATATCTAATAGCCTAACAATTATTTTTTCTACTATGAAGTCTTTATCAAGAAACTCCTTCTTTAAAATATCTAGAGCAATCGTGTAATTAGAGCCTTCAGGACTCAAATGTTTAATCATTTCATAGGCCACATCTCCCAGATTGCTTATCAAATGTATAAGTTTCTCCTCATTTGTGTAGACGGGATTTCCGTCTATTACAGCTTTAAACTTAGACAAAAAACGGGAGAATGCTAACTTATCTGCTTCATCACCCTCAAACTTCCCTATCTGAATTGGAGGCTCTTTTGCACTCCTAAAAAGGTTCAAACTAGAGACAGTTCTATCAGATACATTAGAATTAGGGCCTACAGTAGAGTTAGAAAAGGGTGTTTCAGAGTCTTCACTAGCAATAGAAGGAGTATTAGGCTTTGTTAAGTTGTCAGATAAAGTGGCAATCTGTTCTTCTAAATCTAATTTATAATCAAACATACTGTTACGCTCACTTACATAAAATTCATTAAGACTTTTAAATTTAAGTATATTTGACAAAATACTTTTATCTGTCTTCTCCAAAGACTTTAAATAACCTTTTAATTCAGATATTTTATCTTTAATAAAAGAGGGACTAACGCTAGTTCTTAACCTAGCTATAATTGCCTCCATCCTTCTTTTTAAATCGTCTCGTTCTACAAGGTGAGGACTATTTAAGTAACTGGCATTCTTCCATATCAGCCATAGTGATAGTATAAAAACAATGACTAAGTGAATTTAATATTTCTCAAAAAAACAACTACGTTATAATTTTACTCAAAGTATAGGCAACGTACTCCAAGTATCAAGGAAATTCAAAAAGCTATATATAAGGTGAGTTATAATTAAATAGCATGAGCTAATAAGATTAATTAAGATAGACGTCCTCTTTAAAATTCTTGGAAAGTTATTGGGAATTTACCATGAAGTAAATTCTCTGATATGCAATCACAGCAGTTGAGTGAACTGCTCTACCCAAATAAGAGGAAATTCTAGCCTAACTAGTTAATTTACAACAAAAACAATTATAACTCACCATTAAATTTTAATTTCAAATTAGCTTTAAAGTTTTGATTTCCAAGAATTTTAAACTTGGAGGGAAGCCTTTTGTTGAGGCTTAATTTTAGTAAAATAAAGGTAGTTGATAGTACCTAGTTTTGCCTACATATATCATGCCATCCGTGGAGTACTCTGTTCAAACTTAAAGTAAGGTATAAGGATTTAGAGGCTAGAGAAGTGTTAGAATAAAACAGAGAAAAGATAGAATAGACCTAACTGCTAGTCCTGCTAATTCAGAATATAAAGGGTTAGGACCAGCTTGGGAAAAGAGACCTTAACATAAGTTTCTCTGAACAATTCCTCATCTTTAATAAGGCAAAAAATACTTAGGCCTAACTAGAACTAATGTTAAATAATATAAAATGAATACTTAGTTTAAAATAGCGTGATGCTACAAAGGGATCGGAGCTATACCAACTCACGAGTTATTCAATTGACTCTCAATTTTCAAGTGCCTCGTTTTTTTTCAAACAAACTTTTTGTGTTGCCTGACAAAATATATTTTTTCAAGAAAGTCTCCAAAACATCAAAACAGTGAAGAGAGACAAATATTCTAAAATCTTTAAAAACATTTTAAAAAACCCCAAGTTCAATTTAAAATAGTTAATAGCAACATAGTAAGGTTTAATACAGGAATAAAATATTTCTAATAATTATATAAATATATATAATATATATATATACATAATAATATATATTTATAATATATATATATATATAAATATATATATATTTTATATATTATATATATTAGATTCGATATTGATAAACTTTTTTTTCCAAAATTTCCTAAACGCTCCTCTCAATGGCTCAAAATGTGTTTATTCTTACACGGTTATTATCCCGTTTAGTAATGTTTAACATGTTTTTCTTATGCTGTATTCTCATTTCTTATTGGTTCGCTGAAGAAAAAAAGATAGTGACTGTTGCCCGTTCAGTGAGTCATTAACTTCTTTCGTTTGTTACTTGAACTTGCTTCTTTTTTGACTAGTGAAAAATATATAAGAGCCTAAATAAGCGCTTGTTAATTTATAAAAAATATTCATATTTGTATTAAAACTGTAAGTTGATATATCCTATTATTTTTACAATAATATACTATTAAGTATTAAGGTATTTACGCTTTGGAAGTATTCTTTGGCAAGCGGCAAAAGTATCTGCTAGGTCAAAGCCAATTATTTAAGTCTGACAGGCTTAATATCATTATTAATATTGTTAGGGATATTATTATAATAAAAGAAAATTAACAATTATTATTACTATTCCTACATATTTTGAAGACGGTTAACGTTAACGATTAACGTTAACTTCCGCTACATTCTTTACCGATAAACGCTTTAATGATTAACGCCGTTAATTTTTTTTGTTAACGATTAAGGATTAACGGCGTTAACTTTCTCATTAACGGTGCCCACCTTTGTATATATATATATATATATATATATATTTATATTTATATATATATAATAATATATATATATACAAATATAAAATTTTATATATTTAAAATGATATATATAATATATTTATATATATGGTGGCTCCTGCCTTCGTTGCATGTTTGTGCAACGACCACTTTTTTTCCTATATCAACGTATTTTGTTTTTTAATTATTTTTTTTAGAAAAGGTCATATTACTCATATATATTTATAAAATATTAATCTATATATATATCTATATATATATATATATATATATATATATATATATATATATATATATATATATATATATATATATATATATATATATATATATATATATATATATATTTTTTCTTCTTTTCTTATCTCTCTCTCTCTCTCTCTCTCTCTCTCTCTCTCTCTCTCTCTCTCTCTCTCTCTCTCTCTCTCTCTCTCTCTCTCTCTCTCTCTCCTCTTCTCTCTCTCTCTTTCTTTTTTTTTTTTCTTTTTTTTCTTCTCTGCTCTATTTGATCGTTGCAATCGCTCTGCCTTCTTCTCGGTCGCCGCCATTTTAGATCTCACGTAATTGCTTTTTCTCCGTCTTCTTCGATCCTGAATTGTGTTTAAAGTCCTTCTAGAAGTTTATTGTATTCATCAAATTTTAAAACAGTTTTTGGTGAACATATTGTACTGTTTAAAGAAGTTGCTGTGTACAACCTCCGTTCATTACCTCGTATGCATTTTGGGTAGGTACCTAACGAACTTTAAATCAGATGTGTTATTCAGTGATATGTTTTGCGTTTGAAATTAGTTTATTCAGTGATATGTTTTGCGTTTAGAAATTAGTGTTCAGTGATACTTATTATTTATCTTTTATATTTCAAAGTAATGTTAAGTTTGCATTTTCATATTAAAATGATTTATTTTACGTATTCCATTCGAAATACATGTTCCAAAATATAATAGTTTCCCTTTTTATTTTTGAGCGAAAGAAAACATTTTCTATGGGAAACTTTTCTAAAAATTTTATCTCTTTTGAAACGTTCACAAGCCTTTATAAACTATTGTTATTATTTTTACTATTCATCGTATTGTTATTTTTCATTATATTTATTATTGTTATATTGTATATCATGTTATTTATTTATGTATTGTTTTTAAATATAGGTTTTTGGATCTGGAAATTGTCTGGTCTCTCTTTAATCCTTGCTGCAATTTCTACTGAGGATTTGGTACATCCACCCAAGTCCTCATTTTGGTGACCTGGAGTTTATGACCACAGTTACAACACTCAGCCACCCTCAACTTACTGGAGCCTCCAGGCGTTTTCCCTTCAGCATCCAGTACTCAAGCAATTCCTACAGACGGTTCCTCGTATCAAGAAAATTTAAAAAAAAGAGTCTCATTTATATAAATTTTATATTTTTTATAACATTATTTTACATTATTTTCTGGGCCATTCCCAGATTTATTTTTTTAGCATTACATTAGCCCGTAAAAGCGGCTACATTTATTGATATTTACGACCCCATAAACGGGTTATATTTTGTAGTTTAAAAAGGTCTCTGACCGTGTGTCGCCTTCTCTATTTTTTAGATAGTTTTAAGTATTTTTTTAATCATATATTTTCAACAACATTTTTAGATTTAGTCTAACAACAATAATTTATTTTGGGCAGTACATTCTGTCCACGCGATCATATTTTTTGCATTATATATATTTTTTTTACTTTTTAATTCACATTTGTTGTTATAAATATTACGAGAATGTCTCCTCCAGATAATACAACTAACAGTGATTCAAATATCACTTCTTCACCTCCAGCTCCTGCAAATAGAGAAAACGCAACATACACTGGAAAATTCATTGAAAATGATCTAGACTTAACTTTTACTTTATTAGAATTACAGTTAGAGGCCACGACGGAAACAGCGCGTTTTCGTGCCCTCCTTAATATTCTGCCAGTTAAGGTGTTGCAGAGGCTGAAGGATGTTTTGCCGCAGCTGCACCTACATAACCAGCCTTATACACAACTCAAATCTGAACTTTTATCAAGGTTAGGTGAAACTGATGCCGAAAAGGTAAAGAAGCTTCTAACAAACGAGTCCTTGGGCGACAGGCTGCCCTCTGTGTTGTTATCAGATATGTTGGGACTGCTGGATGGCCCGCCAGTTGGAAATTGTGTAAATATAGTACGCCATCTCTTTCTGCAGAAGCTGCCCGCTGAAATGCAGTTGCAGCTCGCAACCGTGGATCCCAACAGCCCTTTGCAGGAGTTGGCAACATACGCCGATAGAATTTGTAAGGCTAAACCTCTAACGACCGCAAACGTACTGCCCCAAGCCTCATTTGTTTCGAGTGGGCCATTAGATATTAGTTCGCAACCAATTACCACTCTGCAAGCAACAAGTTCCATAAACGCAGTTAGATCTCCGCCTACTGACATTGCATATCTGCAGTCGCGTATTCAGGTTCTGGAGAATACTATCCTTGACCTCACTAATAGGATTCGATCCCTGGAGACTCGCCCAATTTCTTCTCCTACTTATACTTCACCACCTTTCTATCCTTCACCTACACCTTCTTCCTTCTCGTATCCTATGCCTGTACCATCTATTCCTTATGGCCATTACCCTCGTTCTTCCTCTCAACATCGTCGTTCTTTCCGTCGTTCCCCCACTCCGTCTCGTCAATTTGCTGCTGCTCAATCGTCTTCTCAAGGTTCTCCCGCACCTTTTCCGTCTCACAATCAGCAAGGTGTGTGCCGCAACCACCAACGTTGGGGAGACCAGACCCGCACTTGCCTCAAACCCTGTGCATACGAACCTTTAAACTCATCTACCACGTCGTAAATACGCACGGCGTGGTACCCCCTGCGTCCAACCTGCTTTGTGTATATGATCCATCCACTGCATTGTCATTTTTGATCGATTCGGGTAGTTCCTTTTCTATTTTACCTCGCTCCTTCCTACAGAAAAACCGGGCTATTGAACCCTTGTCTTCATTACAAGCCGCAAACGGTTCCATCATTAACACGTATGGCACGAAACAATTGCATCTTACCCTTTCGTTTCGCCGCGATTTTTTGTGGAACTTCGTAATCGCAGATGTTACTCTCCCCATCATTGGCGCGGACTTTCTTTCTCACTTTAATATCCTCGTGGACTTGCACCATAACCGTCTTATTGATTTTGAAACCCAGTTCTCTTCCGCTTGCATTCGTGCTACCTCTTCCGTCAGTGGAATCCAACTTCCTGCAGGTAATACCCCTTATGAATCTCTTCTTCTTTCAGAGTTTCCCAATCTTGTCTCTCCTATCTCGGCTCTTTCGGAGGTTAAGCACAATGTTGTACATCACATTGAGACGAACGGGAGGCCTCCTTTCTCCCACGCTCGTCGTCTTGCCCCGGACAAACTTCAGGCCGCTAAACAGGAGTTCGACTCTCTGCTTAAGCAAGGCATCATCCGCCCTTCTAAGTCAGACTACGCTTCCCCTCTTCACCTTGTCTTAAAACCTAACGGAGATTATCGTCCGACCGGTGACTATCGGTGCCTTAACGCCATCACTCGCCCAGATCGGTATCCTGTTCCACACATACAGGATTTCACTGCCAACCTGTCTGGATGCACCATTTTCAGCAAAATAGACCTTGTGAAGGCATTTTACCAGATACCAGTCCGTCCTGCTGACATCCACAAGACCGCGGTGATCACCCCATTTGGGCTTTTCGAGTTTTTACGAACCCCTTTCGGTCTCCGGAACGCCGCCCAATCTTTCCAACGTTTTATCGATTCCGTCCTACGTGGTCTGCCTTTCGTTTTCGCATACATCGATGACCTGCTCATCGCCAGTTCCTCTCCTGAAGAGCACATCTCTCATCTTCGACAGGTGTTCGCAAGGTTGAGTGAGTACGGCATACGCGTCAATTCCTTGAAGTGTGTGTTCGGTGTTCCTTCCTTGACCTTTCTTGGACACACCATCTCTTCCGAGGGAGTCCGTCCTCTCGACGAGCGTGTTTCTGCTATTCGTTCTTTCCCCCTTCCTTCTAAACAGCGTCAACTCCGTCGTTTTCTCGGTATGATTAATTTCTATCACAGATTCATCCCGTCGGCGGCAGAGATACTTCGCCCTCTTAACGCTCTTCTCAAGCCCTCTCGGAAAGGTTCTTCGGCCTCTGTCACCGTTGACTGGACCGACGAGGCTCGCCATGCATTCACCTCCATCAAGGAAGCCCTGGCTTCCTCCGTTCTTCTCGTCTTCCCCTCTACCACTGCACCAACTCGGATTCATACCGATGCCTCGGATTATGCGGTGGGCGCTGTTCTACAGCAGTTTCTTGATGGTGAGTGGCGTCCTTTAGCATTTTTTTCTAAGAAACTCCAACCTCCCGAGGTTCGGTACAGTGCTTTCGGAAGGGAATTGCTGGCCATTTATCTCGCCATCAAACACTTTCGCTATTTTATTGAGGGGAGAGAATTTCATATTCTTACCGATCACCTGCCTATCACCCATGCCATCACTGCCTCTACTGTTAAACAATCACCTCGCGAGGCACGTCATCTCGAGTTTATCGCTCAGTTCACCACCGACATTCGTCACGTTAAAGGTGCTGAAAATATTCCCGCTGATGCCCTTTCCCGCATTAATGCCATTTCTCCTCTTCCTTCTATCAACTATGAGGAGATGTCCCGTCTTCAACAGCTGGAGGAATTTACTTTCCCAGCCAATTCTACCTTCGACATTCAGAGCGTAGAGGTATTTGGTTTCCAATTTCCACTTCTTTGTGACATGTCTTCTCGTCTGCCTCGTCCTGTCGTTCCTACTCCCATGCGTCGTCTTGTATTTCACACCATACACGATATTTCGCATCCTGGTGTAAAAGGTTCGCAGGTGAAGATCGGCAAACATTTCGTCTGGCCGTCACTTCTTAAGGACGTTAAACTGTGGACTTCCCAGTGCCTTAGCTGCCAACGGTCCAAAGTTCACAGGCATACTAACGCTCCCGTCGATCAATTTCTTCCTCCGGGACAACGCTTCGACCAAGTCCACATTGACTTGGTCGGACCTCTGCCTTCCTCAAATGGTTTCACCCACATTCTCACTTGCATTGACCGTTACACCCGGTGGGTCGAGGCCATCCCTCTTCGAGATACTTCTAGTGAGACCATTGCTCAGGCTTTTCTATTTAATTGGATAGCGAGATTTGGCACTCCGTCTTCGGTTTCAACGGACCAAGGCCGCCAATTCGAGTCTTATTTATGGAAAGACCTCATGGTCCTCATTGGCTCTAAGCGTCTCCGTTCATGTGCTTATCACCCTATGGCTCAGGGCATTATAGAAAGGTTTCACCGTCAGCTTAAGGCTTCTCTTATGGCACACGGGAACCCCGAAAATTGGTCTGAAACGCTTCCTCTTGTTCTTCTTGGCATCCGAACTTCTTATAAAGAGGACCTCCAATGTTCATCAGCTGAACTGGTCTACGGTTCTTCTATTCGCATTCCCGGCGAATTCATTCTTCCTTCGCCTACCTCTTCCAATCAGCATACATTCCTTGCCCGTCTTCGTCAGTGTGCTGATTCGTGGAAGCCTTCCTTACCTCGTCAGTCTCGTCGTGCCACGTATATACCAGCTGAACTCGACTCCTGT
>JABUQX010015874.1:30000-33137 GCA_015478945.1 Trachelipus rathkii | reverse complement strand
CGTAATCTTCAAAAGGTCAGAAATAATATCGGACGAAAGGTTAAAATTAACCAGCTGAACTAAAAGGGATTAACTTTCTACACGATGTTAAGCCCTTTTGACCACAACCTCATTAGAACCTAATTTAAACCTCTGAAGCTCACCCAAAGCAATGGACATGGGGTAAAATTTATAATATTCATCGTATATTCATATTTTTAATACAACAAATGAATTTGCAAACCAAATCTTGATATAATATAAACATGAAATTCAGAATAAGGGTTCTGAAAGGACAACGCCTTAGCACGGTCAAGTGTAAATGTTCATTGACTTAACCTGCCGAAATCAACCGCTGCTGAGAAGACCAGCCGTAAGGACAGGATTCGAGTTCCTATCTGTTTCAATTTTTATAGTGGGGATATAAGAGGGGGGAAAGTAGTGGGCTAGAGAAAAAAAAACCCTCTTACCCTCAATGACGATAGCGGCAAACGAAAGGGAACGAAACGAGATATACCAACGCCGGCGGAAAACACGTGGTGGCGGCTGCAGAGGCGGTGGACGAGGGCGGAAAGCGAGAATCGGTGACGAAGGCTGCGGGCACCAAGTCGGCGGGTTAAGAGCGCGGGCAAAACAGTGCTGCCGCGCGGGAAACCCGTCGTTAAGTGTGTGTCGTGCCGGGCGCAGAGAGAGAACAAAAGAGGGGGAGGGGCAATAATTGATTAGTCATAGGCAACAAGCTAAAGGTAGGGTAAAGCAGCATGGAGGGGGCGAATTAGAAGAGATGAGAAAAAAAAAGGCCGGGAAAGCGGGGGTAACGTGTGTATTGTGTTGTGAATGTGTATGTGTGTAAGATGAACATTCTCGTGTGTAAATGGTTGATGGACTGCCGTCAAGTTCAAACCACATACACGTCGAATGTCGCGCACCTATCGCGTGCACCACCACCACATACGTAAATACAAAAGCAAGGGGGGGGGAAGTAGGGGGTAAAGAAGGAAAACATATAAAGGGGGTGGGTAAATAATGACCATAGACTAATAATGGCGCTAATAATAATGCGGGAATTAATATATCACATGAAATTACATTACATGAAAAAAATTACAAGGGTCATATGTGACGCGCGTCTTTCGCGCCGCTGGATTTTCGTGGGCAAAAATTGCATAAATGTTGCTTTGGGTTGCAACATTTCGGCAAGTGTGCACTCCGATATCGTAACCTTATTATAACACTGACTATATTTTATTAAATTGATTATTTATTTCCATTGATTATTATGTGATTACTGTGATTATTATTATGATTCGAGTTATTGATTAACTGGGATTATTAAAATATAATAATAATAACATATATAAGGGTGGAAAGTCAATAAGTAGTGGCCTATACTTATATAGCTAGTAGTACGGATTTATATATATATGATTATATATAAGATTTAGGATTATTATATAGTGATTATCATATATATATATGTAATAGTATTAGGGTATATATATAGAGATATAATATATATATATATATAGTATTACTTACCGTGCTTGTTCTTGCGTCTTCTTCACTCAGGAAGAGAGGTCATGGTGTAGGTGTGATGGCCCTCAGGCGCGAGACAGACAATCCGATTTCCAAGCAGTCCGTTCCAAGAAAGTACACCATGCACCATCAGTCTGACTCATACCCGCGGATAGTTCATGTGCTTCTGCAGGGCTTACCGCGGATCCAACTCAATCTCTCCAATCTCCCCCCTCGGTTTTCCTTTCTCGGGGCATTTCTCGCCTTCAGCTCTCCACTCTCTACCTTATTACTCGACTCGTTCACCCGGCACTCCTTACTTTTATGCTGCTACCATCTCAGTCTCGGTGGGCGAAATCTATCCGCCTCAACACAGGCAATCCACACCAAACCATCCTGCTCCCCGTACCCACTGTTTCTCACTCATATATCTTCACTTGGGGTCTTTCTCCCACCACTATCGCTCCTCAACACGCTTCCATTTTCAGCAGTTTTGACATATTGCGCTTTTTTTCCACCCTTGTTGTAATGCTCCATGTGTTTTCCTGCATCTGCATACTCAATGTGTTGCTACCTCAGCTATACTACTAAATAGTATTTTCCTTTTTCACTTTTAATATCTTCCAGTCACCGCGAAATCTTTTCATAAAGCTAAAATACCAAGCCGCCTCTCACTAGGTTCTTCCGTAATTTTTCCATTCTTGCCCTCCCCCACTTCGGTACAATATCCTCGGGGCCTCTTGCCCTTGTAAATACTCCACCCAGGTACACAACTGATCCACATTTTTCAATCTTTCATCCATCAATGATGATCTCCACTTCTCTCTCATCTTCTCTACTCACGTCCATTATCCACTGGTTTTTCCGAATTCATCTCGGTAAACAAACCTCCCTCAAATTTCTGGCAAACTGTTCCATAAGTCCGTTTAAGTACCCACTCCTCCCCACGGTCCAACCATTGCCAAAATCGTCCGCAGTAACGCAATTATATTTCACCATCCAGATTGCGAAAATTCCTTTTTAACCTTTTCTGATCACTGCCAATTTCCAATTAGAGCGATAATATAAAGAGTAGGGGAGAGAGAAAGAACATTCCCTGTCTCACTCCCGTCCCCATCGCCTCAAATCATTTTTCTCATTTTTACACTCAGGGTCCTCACTTTCATATTACAAAACGTCCACAATCCTGTTACCATCTTTTGAGAAGAGCTAACAATACTGAAACATTCCTCCAAATTCTGGCTCTGGGTTACCGAGTCAAATATGCATTTCTTAAAGTCCAAGAACTTATATATGCTGTTGTTTAATAAAACAGGGTTTTCCCGACCTCTTCCAGCCCACAAGCAAAACAGCAGGGGCCGAAGTATTTCCTGCCGCTTCCTCCCCCTTCCTCGCTGGGACCCATGGACTTGGTTTCCTTCTGCCCCAATCGGGTTATCTCTATGCCGACTGCCTTTTTTAATCTTCTTTCTAAAACTCAAATTTCTTTACACTTCTCGCTTTATTGATCCAATGATAAAGAGCTATTCCCTATACGCTTTCCACACTCTTCCAGTATCTCCCTTCTCCCTTATAACATGCGGCAGAAAAAACCGTACTTCCTTTTCCCAAGATGTACAGTCTTTTTTATGTACCACTACAAC
>JABUQX010015874.1:0-10000 GCA_015478945.1 Trachelipus rathkii | reverse complement strand
TGTCTATCTGTCTCCCTCATCTTTTTCTCTCTCCCTCTATCTCTCCTCATTTCTTCACACCAGCTCTCTCTCTCTCTCTCTCTCTCTCTCTCTCTCTCTCTCTCTCTCTCTCTCTCTCTCTCTCTCTCTCTCTCTGGGACTTTTATCACGATCGTTTTGCTATTCCGGACCTAATTCTCTCTCAAGTTTCTATTTTATATGTGCCTCTTTCTTATTCTCGAACGAAGGAAAACTTTTTTGCTTGAAAGGGAAACAAAACTCTCCCACTCTCCCGCTCTCTCTCTTTACCTCTCTCTCTTCAAAAACTTTGATAACGCATAAAAGAATAAAATAACCTAATTCATTTTCTAACTCGTTTAAAGATTTGGCTCTATTATCCCTTATAATATATAATATATATAATATATATATATATAATATATATATATATATATATAGTCAGACCTGGATATTTGTCCACACTTTTGTTTCTCCAAATCCAATCCTCCACCTTCCCTTTCCACTCTAAGAATCTCTCTCTCTTCCCGTCAAACAATGGACACTTATCACTCCTTCTACCCTTCTCACTGGATTCATCATCGGAGCCCATGATTCCTCAAAGTAAGTTTAGCAAGATTTAGAAGTTTAGTAAAGTTGTAAAATTGAGATATATTAATAAGATTAACAAATACAATGAGATATCAAATTTGATATGACAGTCAAATTATCATTAAATTAAGGCAAACAAATGACCACAATAATTACCTCTTAATTTTATTCTTATTCTGAATATTTCACCATCTTAACATCACACCAACGAGTTACTTTCGAGTATGAATTTTAGGAGTTATAAAGATAGAATATTCAGTAAGAGAAATAGATAAAGATAGCAAAGTCAGGGAAAGTTTTCGAACTGAATTGTACTGCTTATACGTTGTGAATCTGAATTTTGAGAATGCATTTACCATAACAAATAATAAAGGAATACTGCGCTTTCTTTCAGTTGTGTTTCTCACAACACAATATCTTATTATAATAAATATTAAAAACAATATATATTTAACAAATATATCCACATGAATATTTCTCATTAATTCTAATCAAAATTACAACTTTACTTGGAGCCAGTCCTGAAGAGAAGAAAAAAGAAAACAAAATGAAATTAACGTACATACCAATTAATGGACCGATACGGAGACAAAATTAGCAAGGCCCCTATCGAGTAGAGGTCCACAACCTACCTGTAACTAAATCAAATATATTATACTTTAACCTTTTTTTTTTTCACCCCCTAATTACATCCTAAGCCCTTTCTTAACTCCAACAAATATTTTCGATTATTTCTCTTTGTTAGCCCATCGGCCAGTTGCAATCTGGAGTTTACCCATTCCACCGATGTAACTACTCCTCCATCTATTTTTTCTTTTAGTTTAGCAAGTTCGATCCTAAGTATCCTATTTTTAACGCCTTTGGTGGAATTAATACTATCTCTCAATGATTTGCAATCCGTCATTGCTACAATGTGTATTTTGTCCTTTTTTAGGGTTAACTCCTCCCACAAATACTTAATGTATTCCCCCCATTCAATCGCCTCCACCATGCTTAGGGTTTCTGCTGATAAGGTGGAACTCACTATTCTTTTGGCCACTTTGGATTTCCATAGGATAGGGCTAGTATTTCCTACTATGTCTTTAACCCTTATACAGTACCCAATTTGTGTTCTGCCTCCACTTATGTTCCCGAAAGAGGCGTCCGAGTACACCTCCAATCTCAATCTGTCCTTCTTTAATTTCGGAATCCTTTGTTTAATTAAGGGATGGTTACATTCTATATACCTGTTTAAAAAATCTATTCTTGCCCCTAACTTATTTAAAACTGTCGTTCCTATCAACCAAGGGATATTTCCCTCTACTACTTCTGTTTCTAGGAATGCTTTTCTTTTACCTAACAGTATAGGTATTAAATATTTCCGATTACATCTATATTCCCTCTCCCCAAATATATATGTTTCTTCTACTCTTCTCTCTGACTCTTTCATCTTTTCTAACTCTATTCTATCTAGTGTGGACAATATAGCACCTAGTCAGAATTCTCCCACAACGCTCTTCCGACACCCTGTATCTACAATAGCACTTATGAAATCCCAGTTATCTTCTTCACAGGATTTCTCCCCTAATAGCACTATCTCCTTATTCGCCTTTTTCCTTTCACTGCAATTATTAGCCAAGTGACCCTTTTCCTTGCATATATAACATTCTTTGTCTTTCATCCAACATTCTTCTGTACCATGACCTTTCTTTCCACATCCCTCACATTCCTTATCAGTTTTCCTATAGTCGGGGCAAAACCTTTGTGTATGTCCCACTTTCTTACATCTATAACAAGTAATCTTCCTTTGCATACCACTCATATTTTTGTCACCGCCATACCATGTCTTCTCTTTATTTTGACTTTGGTAGCTTTTTCCCATGATTCCCCTCAATAGACTAGTTACTCTAGTGTAGGAAAGATCCCCATCCAATGCTCCTAGCATTATTTTTTCCTCATTGTCAGATAATTTACTCCTTCCCAATAATAAACCTCCTTTATGCTCCTCTCCTAGGTCTGTCATCCCTACTGCAGTACATCGTCTTAAAGCCACATCAAACCTACTCACAAAATCCTGAATTTCCTCGTTTGTGCCTCTCTCTATTCTAAAAAAGGCATTCATGCTATCCATTTTCTCCCTTTTCTTATCACTACTATATTTTTTCTCTAATACGCCCAATATCTTATTCACACCATCACTACCAGCCAACTCTTCTCTTGGCAATCCTCCCACAAGCTCCCAGGGTTCACCACACAAAGCACTTCTAATGGTCAGACCAGGGTATTTGTCAACACTTTTGTTTCTCCAAATCCAATCCTCCACCTTCCCTTTCCACTCTAAGAACCTCTCTCTCTTTCCGTCAAACAATGGACACTTATCACCCCTTCTACCCTTCTCACTGGATTCATCGTCGGAGCCCATGATTCCTCAAAGTAAGTTTAGCAAGATTTAGAAGTTTAGTAAAGTTGTAAAATTGAGATATATTAATAAGATTAACAAATACAATGAGATATCAAATTTGATATGACCGTCAAATTATCATTAAATTAAGGCAAACAAATGACCACAATAATTACCTCTTAATTTTATTCTGAATATTTCACCATCTTAACATCACACCAACGAGTTACTTTCGAGTATGAATTTTAGGAGTTATAAAGATAGAATATTCAGTAAGAGAAATAGATAAAGATAGCAAAGTCAGGGAAAGTTTTCGAACTGAATTGTACTGCTTATACGTTGTGAATCTGAATTTTGAGAATGCATTTACCATAACAAATAATAAAGGAATACTGCGCTTTCTTTCAGTTGTGTTTCTCACAACACAATATCTTATTATAATAAATATTAAAAACAATATATATTTAACAAATATATCCACATGAATATTTCTTATCAATTTTAATCAAAATTACAACTTTACTTGGAACCAGTCCTGAAGAGAAGAAAAAAGAAAACAAAATGAAATTAACGTACATACCAATTATGGACCGACACGGAGACAAAATTAGCAAGGCCCCTATCGAGTAGAGGTCCACAACCTACCTGTAACTAAATCACTTATGTTATACTTTAACAAGGGGAAAGATTCCTTGTAATGACAGACTGGGCTACACACTATTGCCAAGCAAAGTGGATGAAGAACAAAAAACCCTCTAACATCTTAGAAGGAGTAATGGAAAAATGGATAAGCTACTTTGGAGCACCTCAACGAATTATCACAGACGGGGGTAGAGAGTTCCAAAATGAGGAAATAATTGAGTTCACGGAAAAATGGGGGATAGAAATGCTCTGTACCGCTATGAGAAGTCCATGAAAAATGAGTAATGAAGAGTGAGAAGACTGTGGGATATTGAATAGGAGTACGGGAAGTAAAGGAAGACGGAATAAAAGGGAAAGAGTGGATCCTAATGTGGATGGTGAGTGCCAAAAATGACAGAATAATGAGTGGGGGTTATTCCCCTAATCAGAAAGTATTTGGAATGTACTACCGAGGTAGACGGGATTTGGAACAACTCAGTCCGCCTGAACTAGAAGAGGAGATAGAAGGAAAGTGAAGGAACTGAGTGCTGGCAGGTACAGATGAAAAGAAAGGAGATGTGCAAGTAAAAGGAATGCAGAGAAGGATAAGAGAGAGCATTAAAAAAGTGAGAATACATCGATAGAAGAAAGACTCAATTGGGAATACAGTTATTATTTAAGAAAAAAGGAAGGAGAGAATGGAGTAGACCTGCAGTAGAGATAATTGGAGAGAGAAAAGTTCTACTGTAAAGCATGGAGCTTATCAGGAAGTAACAAATTACATAAACGAAATCACAGAAAGAAAAAGGGGGAGTGAAGGAACTGAAAAGGAGTTAAGAAAGGGATGAAGAAGAAGAAGAAGAAGAAGAAGAAGAAGAAGAAGAGGAAGAAGGAGAAGAAGAAGAAGAAGAAGAAGAAGAAGAAGAAGAAGAAGAAGAAGAAGAAGAAGAAGAGGAGGAGGAAGAAGAGAAGGAAGAAGGAGAAGAAGTGGAAGAAGAAGAAGAAAAGGAAGAGGAGGAGGAGAAGAATGCTGGTGAGAAGGCTGGGCTTAATCCAGAAGACCTGAGAAGAGGAAAAAATTATTTGATACGTCACGATAATGATGAGTGGTGGAGAAGAGTGAAGGTGATCAGTTTAGGAGGGAAGAGAGGAGGAAAATATGATGGCACATATAATGTTAAAGATCTTGACTCTGAGGAGGAGTTTTGGGTTGACCTCAGAGAATATGAAGTTGAAGAAGAAAAAGTTTTGGAGCAATCGTACTATATTGATGGTGAAGTGGTATACTTTGACAGTAATGAATCTGATTATGGAAGGAAAATTGAAGAAGCTAAGACTAGAGAAATTACCAGCTGGAAAGAGAATGATGTATTTGAGGAAATCGATGCTTCTGATGAATATAAAGTTTTAAAGACGAGATGGATAATCTCAGAAAAAGAAAAAGAAGGAGGCAAGATATGGAAGGCCCGATTGGTGGTTAAAGGTTTTATGGAGAAAGAAGGCCTGGAAACCGTAGATTGTGAAGCGCCGACATTTTCAACGGAAGGACTGAAGATCGTCCTGTCTATCATTAATATGAATGACTGGCAGACAAGAACGTTAGACATTAAAACTGCTTACTTACAGGGCAAAAATATGAAGAGAAATGTGGTGATCAAACCCCCAAAAGAGGCAAAAACTGTAAAATTGTGGAGGTTGCATAAAACTGTCTATGGTTTAAAGGATGCAGCTCGCAAATGGTACGAAAGTCTGGTGGAAGTGTTATTGGGAGTTGGAGGAAAAAGGAGTAAGATCGATAATACCATCTTCAAGTGGGAAAGAAATGGAGAAGTTTACGGTATAATGGGCATTCATGTTGATGACCTTATTTATGGTGGCAATGAAGAGTTTGAAGAGAGAGTCATCTCAAAAATAAAGAAAAAACTAACTGTTGGCAAAGAGGAAAGTGGAGTTTTTAAATACCTAGGGATAGAAGTGACGCAGGAGAAAAATGGAGATATCATATTGAGTCAAAAGGGGTACACGAGAGATAAGTTGGGAATAAAACCCATAAATAAAGACAAAGGGGAGGAAAAACTCAATGAGGAAGAAATGACACTATATAGATCCCTTTTGGGGAAGCTGAATTGGATATCTCAGAACACGAGGCCAGATTTAAGTTTTGATGTTAGCTATTTGGGAAGGAATATGAAGGAGGCCACAATATCAAACTATAATGATCTTATCAGAGTAGCAAAGAGGGCTATGGGAGAGGAGATTCATTTGAGGATTCCGAAATTAAAGAAGGACAGATTGAGATTGGAGGTGTACTCGGACGCCTCTTTCGGGAACATAAGTGGAGGCAGAACACAAATTGGGTACTGTATAAGGGTTAAAGACATAGTAGGAAATACTAGCCCTATCCTATGGAAATCCAAAGTGGCCAAAAGAATAGTGAGTTCCACCTTATCAGCAGAAACCCTAAGCATGGTGGAGGCGATTGAATGGGGGGAATACATTAAGTATTTGTGGGAGGAGTTAACCCTAAAAAAGGACAAAATACACATTGTAGCAATGACGGATTGCAAATCATTGAGAGATAGTATTAATTCCACCAAAGGCGTTAAAAATAGGATACTTAGGATCGAACTTGCTAAACTAAAAGAAAAAATAGATGGAGGAGTAGTTACATCAGTGGAGTGGGTAAACTCCAGATTGCAACTGGCCGATGGGCTAACAAAGAGAAATAATCTAAAATATTTGTTGGAGTTAAGAAAGGGCTTAGGATGTAATTAGGGGGTGAAAAAAAAAAAGGTTAAAGTATAATATATTTGATTTAGTTACAGGTAGGTTGTGGACCTCTACTCGATAGGGGCCTTGCTAATTTTGTCTCCGTGTCGGTCCATAATTGGTATGTACGTTAATTTCATTTTGTTTTCTTTTTTCTTCTCTTCAGGACTGGCTCCAAGTAAAGTTGTTATTTTGATTAGAATTAATGAGAAATATTCATGTGGATATATTTGTTAAATATATATTGTTTTTAATATTTATTATAATAAGATATTGTGTTGTGAGAAACACAACTGAAAGAAAGCGCCGTATTCTTTTATTATTTGTTATGGTAAATGCATTCTCAAAATACAGATTCACAACGTATAAGCAGTACAATTCAGTTCGAAAACTTTCCCTGACTTTGCTATCTTTATCTATTTCTCTTACTGAATATTCTATCTTTATAACTCCTAAAATTCATACTCGAAAGTAATTCGTTGGTGTGATGTTAAGATGGTGAAATGTTCAGAATATCAGAATAAAATTAAGAGGTAATTATTGTGGTCATTTGTTTGCCTTAATTTAATGATAATTTGACTGTCATATCAAATTTGATATCTCATTGTATTTGTTAATCTTATTAATATATTTCAATTTTACAACTTTACTAAACTTCTAAATCTTGCTAAACTTACTTTGGGTAGAAGGGTTGATAAGTGTCCATTGTTTGACGGAAAGAGAGAGAGAGGTTCTTAGAGTGGAAAGGGAAGGTGGAGGATTGGATTTGGAGAAACAAAAGTGTTGACAAATACCCTGGTCTGACCATTAGAAGTGCTCAAATCCAATCCTCCACCTTCCCTTTCCACTCTAAGAATCTCTCTCTCTTCCCGTCAAACAATGGACACTTATCACCCCTTCTACCCTTCTCACTGGATTCATCGTCGGAGCCCATGATTCCTCAAAGTAAGTTTAGCAAGATTTAGAAGTTTAGTAAAGTTGTAAAATTGAGATATATTAATAAGATTAACAAATACAATGAGATATCAAATTTGATATGACAGTCAAATTATCATTAAATTAAGGCAAACAAATGACCACAATAATTACCTCTTAATTTTATTCTGATATTCTGAATATTTCACCATCTTAACATCACACCAACGAGTTACTTTCGAGTATGAATTTTAGGAGTTATAAAGATAGAATATTCAGTAAGAGAAATAGATAAAGATAGCAAAGTCAGGGAAAGTTTTCGAACTGAATTGTACTGCTTATACGTTGTGAATCTGAATTTTGAGAATGCTTTTACCATACCAAATAATAAAGGAATACTGCGCTTTCTTTCAGTTGTGTTTCTCACAACACAATATCTTATTATAATAAATATTAAAAACAATATATATTTAACAAATATATCCACATGAATATTTCTCATTAATTCTAATCAAAATTACAACTTTACTTGGAGCCAGTCCTGAAGAGAAGAAAAAAGAAAACAAAATGAAATTAACGTACATACCAATTATGGACTGATACGGAGACAAAATTAGCAAGGCCCCTATCGAGTAGAGGTCCACAACCTACCTGTAACTAAATCAAATATATTATACTTTAACCTTTTTTTTCACCCCCTAATTACATCCTAAGCCCTTTCTTAACTCCAACAAATATTTTAGATTATTTCTCTTTGTTAGCCCATCGGCCAGTTGCAATCTGGAGTTTACCCACTCCACTGATGTAACTACTCCTCCATCTATTTTTTCTTTTAGTTTAGCAAGTTCGATCCTAAGTATCCTATTTTTAACGCCTTTGGTGGAATTAATACTATCTCTCAATGATTTGCAATCCGTCATTGCTACAATGTGTATTTTGTCCTTTTTTAGGGTTAACTCCTCCCCACAAATACTTAATGTATTCCCCCCATTCAATCGCCTCCACCATGCTTAGGGTTTCTGCTGATAAGGTGGAACTCACTATTCTTTTGGCCACTTTGGATTTCCATAGGATAGGGCTAGTATTTCCTACTATGTCTTTAACCCTTATACAGTACCCAATTTGTGTTCTGCCTCCACTTATGTTCCCGAAAGAGGCGTCCGAGTACACCTCCAATCTCAATCTGTCCTTCTTTAATTTCGGAATCCTCAAATGAATCTCCTCTCCCATAGCCCTCTTTGCTACTCTGATAAGATCATTATAGTTTGATATTGTTGCCTCCTTCATATTCCTTCCCAAATAGCTAACATCAAAACTTAAATCTGGCCTCGTGTTCTGAGATATCCAATTCAGCTTCCCCAAAAGGGATCTAATCTAGTGTGCTCTTCACTTCTTCCTCACTTGAGTGTTTTCTCCCCTCTTGTCTTTATTTATGGCGTTTTAATTTCCCAACTTTCTCTCGCTGACCCCTGTTTTGACCTCAATATGATATCGCCACATTTTTCTCCTGCGGTCACTTCTACCCACTAGGTCATTTAAAAAACTCCCACTTTCCTCCTTTGCCAACAAGGTTAGCTTTTTTCTTTATTTTTTGGAGATGACTCTCTCTTTCAAACTCTGTCTTTGCCACCACTACTAATAAGAGTCATCAACATGCAATGCCCATTCTTCTCTATACCGATAAACTTCTCCGATATTCCTCTGCCCCACTGAATAAGTATTACGAGACTTTATCGATCCTTACTCCTGTTCCTACCAACTCCCAAATAGACAACTCCACCAGAGCTTTCGTACCACTCGAGCAGCATCCTTTAAGACCCCTGTAGTACGTTTCTACTGCAACCTCCTCAGTTTTACAAGTTTTGTTGCCGTCTTTTGGGGGGTTTGATCACCCATTTCTCTTCATATTTTCTGACCCATGTAAGATAAGAGCAGTTTAATAGTCTCCACCGTATCTTGGTCTGTCCCCGAGTCAATTCGATATTAATGTAGACAGCGACGGATCTTCCCCAGTCCTCAGGCCCACCCCATACCTCATATAGTCAAGAGAATATTCGGACGCCCTCACTCCAACAACGCCAATGGCTTTTCCTCGCGAACTACCGAATCTGCACGCAGAGCCCATCTCCTGCATCATCCCGTTATAAAAGCCTGTCCGCCGCCGTCACAATCTACGCTGTTTGCGCCATGTGCTTTCCTCATAAACCTGTAACCAGCCCAAATCAGAAAGCCGGCCGCCTCACATCATCTTGCATCCTCCTTCTTTTTTCTTTTCTTGAGATTATCCAATTCGTCTTTTTAAAACACTTTATACTCATGCAAAAAGCATCGATTGCGCTCAAATACATCCATTCTCTTTACCACGCTGGTAATTTCTCTACGCTGGTACCTTCTTCATTTCCTTCCTAATCACGATTCAGACGCAAAGTTATACCCACCTTTCACCATCTTTAGAGGTCTGTCCAAACTTTTCTTCTCCAACCTTCATATTCTCTCTAGGTCCCAATCCAAGAAACTCCTCCTCAGGTCAAGATCTTCTAACATTATATGTGCCATCATATTTTCCTCGCTCTCTTCCCCTCCTTTAAAACTGATCACACTTCACTCTTCGTCACACCACTCATCCATCCTATCCGTGACAGTATCAAGTCTTTCTCTTCTCCACTCCACGCTCTATCCCGCGATTTATCTCTACCACCGTCCCACTAACTCTACATCACTGCTCTT